>JARGYA010000219.1:0-235570 GCA_029204335.1 Mycena vulgaris
AAAGGAACAGATGAATATTGGTACACCCAGATCCAACTCTCAAGACCTCCATTCCCATCCTACAAGAAATACATTATGCCGCAATCCAAATACATGCATCGTACAATCAATCAATCGTCCATTCGTACGTGCGTTGTCCCGCAATGATTCCCATGCCCATGCACGCCAATTAGTTCGGCCCCGCCACACCCCTCCGGATCCGTGGCTTGCGCACCATCCCCCCGCGGGGCCTAAGTAATCGGTGACATCAGCGAGTGCCGGAGACGCACCCAATATTAACGTAGACTCACCGGCGGAATCGAACTGAGCCCTCGCGCGCAGCAGGCGCCGGCGGTCCGCCTGCGATAGACATCAGTGCGACTTCGTGCAGTGAGGAACAGGAAACAGCAGATAGCGTACCGTCTCTTCGGCGTGCGCCAACGCCCAGCGCGCCACACGCTCCGCCGCCTCGTGGCGGTACAGCCCGCGGGTCGTGAGCCCGCGACGAGGGCCTCTTGCCCCGCGGCGTCGGGCACCAGCCGATAGACTCGAGGATGCAGTCGGATATGATGTCACAGAGCTCGCTCCGCTGGTGCGGGGTCATAATGGACATCGCGTTCGTTCGTGTTCTGTGTTCGTTTGGTCTTCTGAGTTCGTTCGGGTCTGTGTTCGTTGGGTGGGCTAGGCTCGAGAGGGTCGCTTAAATAGAAGGAGGGCAAAATGAAGGGTTGTGGGTCCGGAAAGGGGGAGGTTGTTGGAACTTGGGGGGCGAGAACAAGGACTGATATCAGGTAGCGCGCACAGAGAATCCAGCGATTCCAAGCTTAGAGACAATAGATTCGGAAGCACGGGAGGGAAGCCATTAGCGGAATAATAGACTTGGAATCAACGGGAGAATAATAGCCAGACTAGCCCCATTCTCGGGCTGGTTTCAATTGTTTCGCAGCTCGCTGCCACGACTCAGGCTCGGATCGGATAAGACCACCCACGTCGTTCCTGACTCAGAGTCGAATCATGTAGGGAGATAGATGAGTGAATCGCGAGATTTGGCTTTTGAGCCCACGGCGACATTGAACGAGTCACGGAGGCAATATTGAATGCAGGTTGAATGGAAGGCAGAAGACAAAAAGAAGAAGGCGGTGCATCAGTGATACGTTTGTTCGGTTTGGCACGTGCGTATCGGGAACTCCCGCCGAGTCCGGCAATGCTCAACTTCCACGTTGGATCCTCAACGTTCAACGGGTTCTCACTGGGAATCATGAGTAAACACAGGCTATATTCAGAGCGCTAGTGAAATATAAAGATAGCGGAAGCGGAATCCAGGTTAAACCCCACAAGCTGGGCGAGGGGACTCGAGTCGGGACTTTGCAGCTAACGCCGACGCAAACAAGAAGGGAAGATTTATTCGGAGCAAAGCTGACATAGACATTTTTTATAAGAAGAAAAGAATCGACGCCCATGATTCGACTCGGTAGTTCGCGCGGATCGGAAATGGAGTTGTTGCCTGTATGATACTCAGTATAAGTCTAGCGCAGAAGAAACAGGTGCTGACCATCGTCGAGCAGCGCGGGCCTTCGAGGTCGTCAGAAGTGTCAAATTTGGATCGTCGACAGCCAGCTCACCGCCGGTCGGAGCTGCACTGATGGCCCAGTGATCATTTGGCTGTATGAGGGGTAAGCTCGAAATTATTTTAGTCGTACATTCAAGGCACATACTCGAATCAATTCGCCGGAGGGCGGATGGCCCAGGCGTCATTAGGGGCCGTCGATATTCGCCTAGCCTCGCGTTAATGACCGGTCAACGAAGAGAGGTAGAAGCTTACTGGATCAGTGGTCGTCGAGCGGCTAGGAATGCATATAGCGGCCCTCACAATCGGGGGCAGCAGCAGCAAGCGCCACAATGCCGAAACTCAACGCAACAAGAGCGACGATCCTGGTGCTGAACATGGGGGAAATTAGAACCGGAGGAGGAAACACTCGGAGGATTGGAAATATTCGCTTGTCGAGTTGGGCTTTATAACCTTTCATATTCCCGATGAGCTGGAGCCCATGCCACCAATGAGAGCCGTTATCTCGACAGGCGTCAACAGAGAGTGTCGATTTCAGGCCCGCCTCTGGCACCGGTAAGCATTCGACATACGTCTATCAATCAGTTGTCATCAACTCCACTTCGGTTGAAGTTACTCCGAGGGCCCAGGTTCGATGATAGAAACCAAGGAGGATCATGAGATCTCATGACCGGTGGACCCAGATACGACGCGCAGAGATCGAGTGTAGATATGTGGTCCCTGGATTTTCCTGGGCATTCAAACTGGTGACATTGATGATCCAGCGACGTCGCGTGGAAGATGACAGCGCTGAGTTGTTTGTTATCACTCCACGACACGCCGGCAAAGTTCCCGAACGAGGCCAGGCGTCGGTCACTTGACCAAGTGCCAGAATGCAAGGGATCTGGAAGCGAAGAAGTCGCACCGCGCACAGCAGGAGGTTCTGTCGCTGGCCGACCAAGGTCGGAGTCAGAAAAGAATTCGTCCAAGGCATGCATGGACACGGCAGGCAAATTGAGATTCAGAGAGTTAACATCCGCGTCAGTGCGTAGCTCAATTTGAGAGCAGACAGGATAACACAAGATGTGGGTTGAGTCCAGAAGGCATTGGGTAGTTTTGGACTGAAATTTTGGGACAGATTCGACCGGTGTCAATCGCGTACCCCAATTTTCATCCTTGGAAGACTCCCGATGTTGGTAGACGCGGACGGAGCCGGGAGCACAACGGGAGTCACCTGAAGAGTAATGGACATGGAGTCACTATAAACACCGTCCCCTTTGTGACTCGGAGTACAAATGATCCAGGCCAATCTGACGAGCCTCCGGCGGTACTTTTGGCTTTGTTCGAGGGATAGCGCGCGAGACAAGGGGAAGACAATTCATTGAGGAGTTAGGACCAAATAAGAAAAAAAAGAGGACGTAAGAGGGTGGCAAGGTCCCACAGAGGAGCCATCGAGTCCGGGAGTTGATCAATAAATGCTAGCTGGGAGCATAGCAGACAGACCAGCCCCGATTGAATTGCCTCTGCACAAGCTCTGAGAAACAGGATTCTCTTGCCGCCTTTGATACATAATACTGTATCTCCCTCCAGGAAGGCCTTCCGGAAAGAGGGTGCAAATTTGAGTAAATTCATGCAAGAGGTACTGAATTTGGTGGACGCGACACAAAGACAGCGGTGGTGTGCCATTGATGCTGAACACTTGCGGAGGCGGCCAAAATACTGACACTATTGAAAAATTATGTAGTCCCCAGCACAGGTGTCCATAGATGGCCATTGGATGAAATGAATGTGCACACAGTGGACATGCATGGCCATCGATGCTCATCGACGAAATCAATGGCCATCAATGGGCATTGATGGTCATCGGGGTTTTGTCCAATAACACCCGTCATACACGACCCACACGTTGGATTAATCAGAGTACGAAGATGCAGGCGGACAGCTGCGTGGGCGGAGCTTTGCGCCATTTGAATTTCAGCGTCGTTTGAGCCAACGAGGACATTGAACGAGTCATGGATGCAGAGGACAAAAAAAAATCTAAAGAAGGCAGTGCATACGTTTGTCTACGGAACGTGAGCATCGGGACTTTCCGGCCGAGTTCGGCACATGAATCTTTGTCTCCAGCTTCAACTATTTCGAAATCAACAGGCGCCAAGAACTCGGGTTGAAAATGACAGAAGAAGTAGAATCCAGGCTTCAGTGGTCTGAAATCGTCGCGTGGCATAAGTATGCTGTAAAGTCGAAGGCGACTCGTTTCAGGCAGGCAACGGGGAACTCGGAGAAAGGAGCGTATTATTCAAGGAGAAATTGTTTTGAATCCATAGACGAGTAGGAGGTAATAAGAGCCAAAAGCGGTTTATTACATTGAGAATCCGTCATCATCCCGGAATCCTCAAGCACGGGCCTCGTGGATCACCCACTCCTTGTTGCCTGCAGAATCGTCAGTATCCAGGTCTGGCGAAGAGGAAAGAGAAAACTGACCGTCCTCGACAACAGCGCGGGCCTGAGAATCAGAGAACTTTAATATAAATCAGGGAGCCGTTGATAGCTGACTCACCGCCGGGGTGGGGAGGGCACGCGCCGCTTTGATCGTCCAGCTGTCATTGTCTAATGTACGTCGTAAGCCTCGTCCTTATTTGGCAAAGAATTTGTTACATACTGGCTTCGACAGCGCCAGTGGGGAGGGCACGCTCCGCGTTGATGGTCCAGTGGTCGTTGTCTACGGTACTTCGTCAGCATAGCCGATAGTCGACAGAGAAACTTCAGCATACTGTCTTCGACGGCCTGGGTAGGGAAGGACCGGGCCTCGTGGATGGTCCAGTGGTCGTTGTCTACGGTACTTCGTCAGCATAGCCGATAGTTGACAAGGAAATTTCAGCATACTGTCTTCGACAGCCTGGGTAGGGAAGGACCGGGCCTCGTGGATGGTCCACTTATCGTTAGCTTCCTCAACAGCGCGGGCCTGAACGATCGGGTACATCAACAATTGAACGGCATATTTTAGGGGAGTGAGCTCACGACGGGCGTGGGGGCAGCGCGCGCCTCGTGGATGGTCCATTTGTCGTTGGCCTCCTCGACAGCGCGAGCCTACAACGTTGGCTTAAGGGCCAGAAAAATGAGATTGAGGAAGTGAGCTTACGACGGGCGTGGGGGCAGCGCGCGCCTCGTGGATGGTCCATTTGTCGTTGGCCTCCTCGACAGCGCGAGCCTACAACGTTGGCTTCAGGGTCAGAAAAATGAGATTGAGGAAGTGAGCTTACGACGGGCGTGGGGGCAGCGCGCGCCTCGTGGATGATCCATTTGTCGTTGGCCTCCTCGACAGCGCGAGCCTACAACGTTGGCTTAAGGGTCAGAAAATGAGATTGAGGAAGTGAGCTTACGACGGGCGTGGGGGCAGAGCGCGCCTCGTGGATGGTCCATTTGTCGTTGGCCTCCTCGACAGCGCGAGCCTACAACGTTGACTTCAGGGTCAGAAAAATGAGATTGAGGAAGTGAGCTTACGACGGGCGTGGGGGCAGCGCGCGCCTCGTGGATGGTCCATTTGTCGTTGGCCTCCTCGACAGCGCGAGCCTACAACGTTGACTTCAGGGTCAGAAAAATGAGATTGAGGAAGTGAGCTTACGACGGGCGTGGGGGCAGCGCGCGCCTCGTGGATGGTCCATTTGTCGTTGGCCTCCTCGACAGCGCGAGCCTACAACGTTGGCTCAAGGGTCAGAAAAATGAGATTGAGAAAGCGAACTTACTGCGGGGGTGGGGGCAGCGCGCCCGATCTGCCAGCTCTTGTTGTCGCCGTCAACAAGTCTCGCCTCGTGGATCTCCCATCCCTTGTTGTCCTTGTCGACGGACTCAGTGCGCGCCTCGTGGATCTCCCAGCTCTTGTTGTCCTTCTCCACGGACTCCGCGCGCACCTCGTGGATCTCCCAGCTCTTGTTGTCCTTCTCCACGGACTCCGCGCGCACCTCGTGGATCTCCCAGCCCTTGTTGTCCTTGTCCACGATATCCCGAGGAGCGGGGTGCGGGCCGGGAAAGGCTTCAGCGCGTGCGACCGGGGTGGGGGCGGCACGGCCGATCTGCCACGTCTTGTTGTCGCCGTCGACCTTTCAGACACGCGTCAGTGAGTGTAACTAGTGGAGGTACCAAAGAATATACTCACAATAGGCGCAGCAAGTGCCAGAGCGGTAAAAGTCAAGGTGAGGAGACCGGAGAACTTTGCGTTGAGCATTGTAGGAGGTGAGAAGAAATAGAACTAGAGGAGGAAAAGACTCGGAAGGCTCTGGAATATTCGGTGGTCGAGTTGGCCTTTATATTCCGGGTGCGCCAAGGACCACAGCCAGGGAGAGTAGCGGTGCCGTGAAAGACGTCAACAGGGAGCGGTGATTGCACTGCATCCCATGCGGTCTCTGCTGACCGAGGTTGGAGGCCATGTCGGAGGAGAAAGCACGGTTTGAACTTGTATTACCATTTGGGGCTGGGCTGTCGACGGATTAAATTTGGCGGCAGATAATGGACAGATTGACAGTT
Organism: Mycena vulgaris; assembly: GCA_029204335.1. Lineage (NCBI taxonomy): Eukaryota > Fungi > Basidiomycota > Agaricomycetes > Agaricales > Mycenaceae > Mycena > Mycena vulgaris. The sequence goes on from JARGYA010000219.1 coordinate 6,047, forward strand.
AGATACGTCGGTTGGAATGCTCATCCCCTGCGCCCTGACGAGACTCGCTTCCGGAATGACCCACATCACGGCGGAAGAACCCAATGACGCTGCGAGTTTTAACCGAAGGAGTCTGTTGAATGGAAGAATCTACATCGCGATCCCGCCAAAGTGCAGAGGACTCAGAGCTCAGTGGTCTCGTTGAGGGCCATGGACGTCGGAGGAAAGAGGGCCTTGACGGATCACCGATTGGATCACTGATCTCCGGCATCGTCCCGGTCCTGCCGCTTGGCGCCCACAACCACGCAGTGATAAGCATCTCCCGGACCCGGGGACAACACAAGCGCGACACCTCCGCATCAGTCTTCCGCGCAAGAAGCCTATCCTGACAGTCCCACGCGATGGATATGCTTAATTACCGTGCCTGAGCACGAAATGTGCTCGACAGTGGACTCACCTCCCAGGAACAATCAAACTGCCAGTCGTCAGCACGTCGCCCGGCGGATACATCATACTGGAAGAACCGCGGCGCTGGCACAAACTCTCCATCTTCCAGACAGTTTGCTTCATTTCCGCCCCCACCAATTCTTCTATTTCATCTCAACTTCCATGTCCAAGGATCAAGAGTCTGAGTTCGACCGACTCATCACTGATTCCGCCGATGGATTCGAGGGCGAGTCGCCATCACCATCCCCCGCGAAGTCGACATGGACATTCTCTCGGAAGATGCTAGTCGGACTCCTCGCTGCGGAGACCATTGCATTGGCGTTGGTGATCTTCGCCCTTTTCGCGCGGCATGGGGCACCGCAGCATCCAACTTGCATCGTCCCTCTCGGATCTCAGGGTGTTCTCTATTGTAAGTGCACTCCTCCAGTCCTTGAGGAATCGTCGCCGATGTCTTTGAAACAGCTCCCGCTCTTGACGTTGTCGAAAACGAGGCTCAGGTTTATCACGTTGGATTCCCAGGTCAGCGGCGATTCGATTCACTTGCCCCGCGTCCTTTGAGACTCCATTCAAATTCTAGGCGACTTGTCCCCCTTTCAAATCCCTTCATCTCCCGCTCTTGACCAAGGGTGGAGCGACCTCTACAACTGTGCGGATTATTTTCTGCCTCACTTCGCTCACAGAACTAACACGGTTACCTAGTTGGGATCTCCAGGATCACCCATGACGAGGCGGCTAAACTTCCGAACAAGACGCATGCAATCCCTGGAGACGACGGTCATTATGTACGGTCAATTGTTCTTCTGCTCGACGACGAATGACTTACGATTATCAGATCGCGGAACTCGACGTGTTCCACACCCTCCACTGCCTCGTACGTCCATCCATCCATGCGCATGAGCTAGAAGTCGTATTAATACCGTACCAGAACAAAGTTAGAATGGCGGTAGGTCGCGCATTCAACCACCGGATTCAACGATTGACTGACTTTCCACCTTGGAGCTGGACCCGGACTACTACCCAGACTGGCGCATTTCCACGACCAACAACTGGATCCCATCTCAGAAGAACGCGACGGAGCACGTCTGTAAGCTTCTCCCCATCCATCCATTTGTCTTTCACCAAACTCATGTTCCGCGCAGCTCACTGCGTAGACTGGATCCGCCAAGCGATTCAATGCGCTGGCGACACCAGCGTCATCGTGTACGCACCCCCACCTTGTCTCCTTCCTCTCTCTTTCATTCCGCTGACGCTCGCACCTCAGATGGCAATGGGATGACTTCATGAAGGCGAGCATCGTCAAGGGCAACATCGCGCACACGTGCCGCAAGTTCGATAAACTGCAGGACTGGGGGCGGAACCACATGCTCCTGAATGTGTACGATCCGAGCGTGCGGATCGAGGATGATATTGTGGTTCCGGTTTTCCATAATGAGATTTAATAAATAGAGATAATGAGATTTGGCATGTATCGGCACCGGATCACGATTAATATTCGTCACCCATCCTGAGATAATCGACAGTCGCTTGCGTTCAGTCTATTGTTCATTCCGGGCCATGGCATTGTCACCAACCTGTGATGAAAAGGCGTCAGCACGCCCTCCAAATCAGGCCCGCTCCTGGCACCGCTAAGCCTCGACGTACACACGTCGATCATTCATCCATCCACCCGCAATAAAAATCACCCTACGTCCACCGTGCTTGTTCCGAGGTTGAACAATACACCCCGGACCCGCGAGTGAGCTCGAATTGCGACATACTCTGCCCGACCCGATGACAGATGCCTGTAAGTAAGACAGCCTGTCGAAGTGCCTTCGTGATTGAGGATTAGCATGTCTTGGCAGCAGGTCCCCCATTCAAGGCACCAGCGCGTTCCCCGGAGGGAAGAGGTAATATCAGAAGACGTGGGCAGGTTCTGTCCGGTGGATTCAGGTACGAGGACCAGAGAGTAGTTGTATGGTCCCTGATGGCCACTTATTAAAGTGGTGACGGGGGAATATTTACGGCGAGTCGTCAGTGACAGCGACATTTCGCGTACGATGCGCCCGATGGGGCATGCGGCGGTGGAGGTAAAGCAGTAGCGCCTCGTTCAAGCCTCGTTGGTGGGGAATTTCCCGAGAACCAGGCACAGAGAGTCACTTGACACAACTCGGGAAGGGTTTCACACTCCTGTGATTAAGTTCGATTTGAGTCGCGTCCACAGAATTCTGTCAGCGCGTTGCTGATGTATGTGGACGCGACGGCGTGACCACATGACGTGCGGTCGGCTATCTCCGGTTTTTGTCTCGCACCACCACCGTGATAACATGAATCGGTGAGTCTCCTCCGAGTTTCCATCCTCGCTTGCAACTGACCAACCCAAAGTGGCCCTATAATCCTGGTATGAATTCGTATGCCCAGTCGCTGGACGCTGTCTCACTAATCTCCCTGACCAGACCATCGATGAGGCCGAGGTGCGCGGCGCTAATTAACTTGGTTCTCTGAAGCAACGTCTGAGCGCCTATATTATTATATAGTACCTACTAGATCAAATGGTTTGCTACGACTAGATTTTATGCTCGCGCGCACTCACCGCGTTTCAGCCTCCCCCTGATGCGGACGACGACGAACTGGTCAAAAAGCTGAGGCGGCGCCTCCGAGATTTACTTGCAGATTTGAGGGCGGGCGCGGAGGGCTCCTACGTTCCGAATGCATCGCCTTAGATATCCCTGGCCCGGAAATATTACCTCTGTCAGTCGCAGGATGCTATTCCATTCCCTGTGCCTTTTTATGTGTATCAAAGGCTGATATTTCGCCGCTATCCTATTGGCTATTGACCAGGCGCAGATCTGCCGCTCCCACGACCTTGTGACTCCCACCAGCTCCCACCCCGACAATGGCCGAAGCAGTGTTTAGCATCCAAGAGCTCTGTGACGAGCTTGCGTACCATATCGCGCTCGAAGCATCCTCCCGGGAGGACTTGAAGTCCGCCGCTCTCGTCTGTCGCACCCTCTGCATATCTACCCAATCGCAGATATTTCGCCACGTCATCCTCGATCCGGCCCTCCTCCCCGGTGCGCATATGCCCTGGATTGGAGGGATAAATCCAACGGTTCCATACGCCATTGCCGCTTTCCATCGCCTATTGGCTGCAGTCACGTCTTCCCCTCACCTCCTGCGATTCATTCGTTTTCTAGACGTCCCTGTGACGGTTGGAATGCTAGAACCTCTATCGACGATGCGGTTCCCAGTCCTGCAGACAATCCGGCTCGTCTTTGGCTACACGCTGTTGTCGGCCCGCGAGGAGGATATATTCCATTTGGCGCGGGATTTCATTGGATTACCGTCGATCCGCGAGGTGGCGGTCGCCGGCTCACTGGAAATGGGCTTGGATCTTTTTGGATTCTTATTCGAGGCCTATAATCCGCATTTGGAGTCGCTCACCTTTGATCAGGTGTTGCCCCTTTCTGCCCTTCCTACCACCGACATCACGCGTTCCAACCGTGTACAGATTAAAAAGCTAAAGCTATCCAGCATAGACTCAGAGCCGACTTCGTCTACCCTCCCAGACTGGTTCATTTCCCCCTCGTGCCCATTCGATTTCACTCACCTGATTGATGTAACAATTGATCATGATGACTACAGCACGGCCTTGTCTCAGGTCTTGACTTCCGCGCGCTTGACCATCACCGCACTCGCGATCTTTGGTGGTAAATTCTGCGCCACACTCATCGCATTCGCGCTCATTCCCTTTTCCTAGATTTCGCCTTTCAGATCGATCTCTCGGAGTTCCCAGGCTTGACGTACCTTGAAATGGACATTGAAACTCGTCGCGTCATTTCTAGTCTGAAGTCCGGAAATTGCGTCGAAACCCTTGTGTTTCGTGCCAGCGTTTCCCCAACGGAAATAGGCTCCGATTCAGATATGTTCTCGGCAACAGATGCTCTGCTCACCAATTGCCCACTGCCAGCCATCCGACGAGTAGAGGTCCGGGTCCTTGATATATCAACTGTGTTTGTATTGGAATCAGTCAACTCCTATCTCCCGCGGCTGGCGGCCAGAGCCTTGCTCGTAGCGACGGCCCACAGATGGTACGTGCTTTAGATGTAAGGTGTCTTCCTGGATCTCAATACTGTTCTAGACTCCCCGGACACCTTCCGTGTATGGAGCGTATGAAATGCGGCCACCAGCAGCTATGGCTAATGCCGGAGCGTGTACACATTATAGCGATGATGAACCTTCTAAAATGATATTGATGTCCCATCGCGATGAAGTTAAACTAGTAAAAACTACTAGGAGTCAAACTGAGTTTACGCCAAGTAAATTGAATATGTAAGCAAGTACATGGAAAGACTAACGCTATGTGCAAAATTCAAGTGCTGCATCAAGGTTCGGACGGGAAAGATTTTGCGCGCCACACATGGCGGTCGGCTGCTTCCAAACTTCCAGCGCGCTCGCCACTTGCCTTCCGCCACGACAATGGCCCCAACGTTTTCAGCGTCCAAGATCTTTGCGACCAGATTGTGTGCCATCTACCGCTCCACACATCCTCTCACGCCGACTGAGATCCGCCGCCCTCGTCTGCCACACACTCTACATATCTGCCCAATCCCAGATATTTCGCCACGTCATCCTTGATCCAGCCCACCCATTGTCCCCAAGTATTCTACCTAGATCTCCGGAATCCACGCCACCATCGTCCGTTGGCATACCGCCTCTGTCTGTATTTCGTGGTCTATCTTATCCTCCAAATTTCAAGGCTGGTCTGTGATCCTCCCCGGGAGGCAAGCTGAGAGGTGTTGTGTAGTGTGGTCTAATGGATCATGTCGTTCCAAACCAGCCATCGCCACGGACGCGTTACAGCGACAACACTATATACGGCTTCCAAAATATTGTCATTATGCCACCCAGAAAATGCTAATGACCCAGCACTATCCGGAACCACGTGCCACTTAGCCTCATTTGGGAAGAGCTTCGCAACAGCTTTGAAGTGGCTGGCCGCATTGTTATGTAGTCCACAATGCATTGAAGAATATGTGCCCGAGTTCTCCGACCTGAAGTCCGGATCACTGGCCGCCTTCTTGACATCAGATTTAACTGGACTCGGATGCTAACATCATGTAAGATTTTACTTATGCTTGGCTTACACCGCTTCCTCCGCAAATACATACCCCATCGTATTCTGCCGCCGCTCGGTACCTTCCCAAGTTCTGTCCCGACTTCTGTTCTGCCCCTCGTACCTCTTCACGTCCTCGACAACTTGGGTGGCATCCCGGCCCACATCTCTACGCATCATACTGTTCCTCCAGATTGGGGACGCAATCCCTTGTTGACCGGCGTCAGCTTGGGCTTCAAATATCTCAGCCAGCCGTCGCAGCTCAGAAGCACGTTGTCTCAGAAATACTATAGATTCGTCTCCCTAAGAGAATCATCAGTGTCATTGTGTCAAGAATAAGTAAGCTAGCGCACCTCTTGTTCGTCCTCGTCTAGCACAGGTCCAGGGAAAGAAAGTCCTCCAGGGTAACGATAGACAGGTAAGCATCATCCTCGAGAGCCTCGTTGACGGATGGCGCGTTGGACGTGGAAGGACCAGTTTCTTCAGACGGGTCCCGTGTTTTTTTTGTCGCTCTTTTCCCAAGACAGGCGCGACACGTTCGTTTACGTTTCCCGTGTACCATTTCAAAGCATTCAACAGGTTTATAGCACTTGCAGGAGGTGCATTTTTGGCTCGTCGGGTCGGACATGATACAGGAAAGAGAGAGTGGCAGGGTCAAAGAAAGCAATGAATATTTTATCAACATATTACTGGTTAGGGACGACAATGGGTGCGCTTTGGCCTCGCTTCGTCTGGTGGCCACAATCCGCCCCTTTGGGAACTCACGTGGGCGCGTAAGCTTCACGTGTTTCCGGAATCTGCTGGGTTAACGACGCTCTCTATGCCACCCCGTTGGATCTGATCCAATCCGCTCCTTTTATTTCCCCGCGCGCTGAAGAGTTGCGCCTGGCCTACAGACGTCCAACCACGAGGGATCCATCGGATGCGGCATACGGCACCTGATATTTAACCCTAAGGTTATACCAGCAGAGCGGGGTTCGACTCCTTGCGCCGGAAAATGTGGAAAACTTGGAGCTCTTTGCGTATTCATTGCCACCTCAAGATTTGAGCGCTCTTACCGAGCGTCACATGCAAGACCACTCCGTCTCATTCAGCCCGAATAATCACCGCTCAGTGCGCAGACTTGCCACTGGCCAGTCAAAACATCGCGCATCTTCCTGGTATCAATTCTGGCACCCTCACTCGAGCCAAATTACTACCTGAGGGAGCAGGGTTTCCATGGTAGCCCGCCGATATTGATGGGCATGGCCGCTTCATGGCGAACGCTGAAGCGCTGAAGGGTCGTCCATCATTCCCACCTGACTTACTGAGGTTCAAGATCAGGTGTGATATACGGCACACCGCTGAGCGAGTAGGCTCAACTCCCCGCGCCCGATTATCAGAATGGCGGTGGACACAAGACTCACCCACCCAACTCAAAGGCTCACTATCCTCCTTGCAGTTGGATCCGGACTAGTACTACCCAGATTGGCGGGTTTCCATGACCAATAACTGGATCCCGTCACAGAAGAATGCGACGGAGTACGTCTGTAAGCTCTTCCTCCATCACATCTGTCCCAACCTCAATCCACTCCCCCCAGCCCACTGCGTAGATTGGATCCGACAATCCGTGCAATGTGTCGGCGACACCAGTGTCATTGTGTACGCCGACCCCCTTCCTTTACCGTTACATCCACTGAATCCCCGACTTTCGTCAGTTGGCAGTGGGAAAACTTCATGAACGCAAACATCGTGAAGGGCGAAATCGCCCACACCTGCCGCAAGTTCGACAAGCTGCAGGACTGGGGGCGGAACCACATGTTGCTGGACGTCTACGATCCAACTGTCCGTATTGATGACGATATCGTTGTTCCCATTTTCCACAATGAGATTCAATGAGTATGTTCTATCTGTGTACACACGTCCGTTGCCTCACATTCGCTGTTATATTAAACCTCACATCTCCCGATGAACCTCACCACACTGAAATTCCCGCGACGGATGATCATCAGAGGGCCAGAAGGATTCTTGTTCGGCCCCTCCCGATTTGATGGATCAAAGCCTCGGTGTAGAAGATGAGTTAGTCCCGGGGATGGAACTGAGAGGAGCGAGGTGGTGCATGTGCCCGGTAGTAGCCGTGCTGTAGAATAGTCAGTGAATATATGAGAAAGATGGACTCAGCGTCGATAGATCACTCGTCCCACACTCGCGTGGGTTCTGGCCCAACTCGCTGGCCGTTGGACTCGCAACAGAGGAAGACTTAGCAGAGAGGATGTTATGGGGGAAAGCAAGAGGGAGACCCCTTTCTGTCGCATTCTGAAGGCTTAAATACATGATCGGGGTGGCTGTACGCGTACTCGTGCGTCACCAGAGCCCAGCGAATGTCCACAGAGTGCAAAGGAAAGTACAAACGTCAAATATAAGTAAAATGGCCATATATATATAGCCTCAAGCTAATCACACCTTCGGAGACGCCAATCGACCGGGATATGCGCAAAGACGGAATAGGGAGACGCGATGCCCCCGAACAACGCTGCCAAGAGGTGGACCAAACCTCTGGCGAGTCAATCCCCAGCGCACACCGAGTCGACCGCGTTCTTCCGGTGCGAAGTCGCCATCAGCCTAAGAGTTAGGGTTATTAGATGAGGAAAAATAGTAAGTATGCATAAGTTGAGGATATAAAGAGAATAGATTGCTTATGAGTTATGCAGGATAATTGCCACGACCCAGTCCGGCGCGCGATGCGCTCCCAACGACGCGTTTGAGACGCGAGACGCGAATCGGCACACGGTCACGTGTTTTGATGGCGCGTGTCCACGCGTTGTGCGAGCGTGTCCGTGGTGGTGAAGTAAACAGAAACCTGGAGAAAGGGAAATAATGATGGGAGGGAGGATGGTGAGTAGCTTTTGAATAGATGAGAGGAGGAGAGATTGGTGGCTGTTAACGCCGGCGTGGGAACACATGCGCAAATGCACTAATGTGCAATAGCGATGAGCGTGCCAATGGGCACTTCCACACCGGTTACGTAAAAGGATGCAGGAGATTCAATCAGTCCTGATTGTTAGGACTCAGGCTTCCAATTGATTATCTACCCCTTGACCGTGCATCAGTAAATCGGTCCACCATCCCGAGGGTGCTAATCTCTGAGTCCTGTTTTGAACTGACACGCTTATTTCCGTGAGAACGACCCGAGGAGATAATTCTCATCCCCAGGGCCAGTCAAAATAGCCCAATGATACGGAGAATATCACACGACGGCAGGTGCGTGGAGATCGCAAGCTGCGCCATTGGTCCATTGCGCGGGGATTAAAGGGCGAAATAATAAGGACTGGTCCTATACTTTGTTGGGGGGAAGCAACGTGTAATATATTGAACCTCTGGAACTCGAAGGATGCCAAGCCTTCTCACCAGTTTCTGGAACCCGGCACTTGTCATCACATTTCCCTTAGAGAGATGTCGCTCCGATCGTAAATCGGTCACCCCGGCGAAGGATCGATGTTGTAGGGTGAAAGGTCTTCGACTCGCGTGGCACTGCAATCTCGTGGAGCAGCCGTGGAACACGGAGTCACTTGCGCCCCGAGCCCTGAGACCCATAGAAAGCAATGGCGCCGCACGCGCCCGTGTTCGTTGCCCAATTCTGCTCCCACCCTTCCATAATGTCTCCGCTACCGGGGCAGCGCGAAGATTTGGAGGAAAGCGATTGAGGGTGCACACCACCTTATCCTCGATCTGTCCCCTCAGCATGATCTTCCTCTCACGTTGGCTACATATCGCTAAACAAATCCGTTCGGCGTCCATATATGGTGAGTTATATCCCACCTGAACTCTCCTCGCACTCGACTTTTTTCCGATTCGGTTGTGTTTGGATATCTCGGGGGATGCAGGCAAACCTCCAATTTCGGTCTTTCGCGTCCTCTCTCGGTGATAAATAGTCGCTGACGGCGTCGATTTCATTCAAAGGTCTCAAATATCTTCGTGTATCGCTGGTACTGTCCAGCTGGACCCGGGATGAATGTGAAGATATTCGGCTATGCGGCTAGCGGCTGGGCAGTGGGAATCTAGCGCGAGTCCTCTTCGTGCCGTCTCAACCGACCACTCGGAGCACAGTTATAAAATCACATTTCACGAGCACAAGGAAGACGGCGTTGTAATTACAGACGAATCCGGCAACATTTCGGATCATGCTCTGCGAGATCCACCCGTTTCCCGCACTTCGCACCGTTAACCAAAGAAGCACCTGGGAAATCCGAGATGACATTCCGTATCCGGCGACATTCACGGAGACACTAACTGGAATGACGAGATCGCGTCGTTGAACGAGCTACCGCCCAGATTAGAATTACCGGGGCTTCTGATGGGCCCGAGTTGAGCGCCGCCGCAGTTTACATCGCTGTATTCGCAACATTAGAAACCTCATCAAGATTTTAGGAGCACTTGCATGAAGAAGAAGCAGTCCTGCCCGGAGTCTGGCCCGACGGCGGAGATGTTGTCGTTGAATGAAGCCGGGACGTTGACGCATTGGCCGCTGGCGCCGTGGAAGACTTTGCAGCCGCCGGCAAAGCCCGCATCGTGGCAGACCAAGCTGGGGCAGTCAACATGAGCGTTAAATTTACAACGTGAGGCCCGATATACACGTTGCCTTAGGTGCGGGCGGCAAGCGCAACCTGGGGAAAATATTAGCTGGGTGGAGGAATACAAGACGACGAAGGTGGCTATTACCGCGTCGGGTTCAGGTGTCGGGATGGCGTGGACCAGGGGGATGAGCGCGAAGACAGCAGTGGTGAGTTTCATTGTGAGTTGCGAATGATAAGTCAGAACTTAGGGAGTGACTTGCTTTTTCAGTGTTCAGCTCCTCAGTTTTTATACAAATTGCGCTCGAGGATTTAATAAGACTCGAGACCAGATCTATTTTGAATGGGTAGTTAAATGTCAGCTCCACTTACCTGGGGCCGGAGTTGTGAGAATTCGGAAATACGTCTGCGCTCCGAAGGATTTATGGGACTATGCAAGCTGCTAATCCCGCCTCCCACCTCCCCAAAAAAGAGCCGTCACTGCAATGTGCGCCAAGTGTCATCATACCGACCATCTCTGTGTCTATTTTCAGCAATTCGTGACTATTGCGGCAACCTTCAACCTGACCCGTCTTTGATATCCCCCGCCTTTCAAGTGCAATTCTGAATAAGACCTCGGGCGAGGACGGCCATACGACAAGTTGAGCTCATTAACACGTATCGCGGTTTAGTCCGGTCCCAGGGAAGATAAAGACAATATTAATCACACAGACAATATTATTTGTCTGGCCCATTACGAAATCTAGTACCAAAGGTTTGTCCTATTCTATGGGGTGTGAGCTCCGTCTCGTGTTTTCGAATTTGGTCCCACACACGTTGGTACTTGTATACGACATTCTGAATAAACCTGAGTGATGGACTTCAAGCGCTCCACTGCAAATCCATTTGGCCCAGTCATGCCTATTTATTCACAGTTCCATCATCTCCTGAGCGGCACAGTTGTGTCCCAAAGCACGCCCAGCCTCCCGGATGAGCCCATGAATTCAGAGCTTCACGCGTTGCTGACTTCTGTGGACGCGACGGCGTGACCACGCAGACCACGTGATGATCGGCTACTTCAGCTGCCGCGCTCGCGCGTTTGTTCTCCCGCCAGGGCCACGACAATGGCCCAAACAGTTTTCCGCATCCAAGAGCTTTGTGACCAGATTGTGCACCATCTCCCTCTCTGCACATCCTCTCACAATGACCTGAAATCCGCCTTCCTCGTCTGCCACACCCTCTGCCACTCTGCCCAATCTCAGATATTTCGTCACGTCATCCTCGATCCATACCACCCATTGTTCCCTCTTCTCACCAAGTATCCTGCCCATAGAAAGAGGGTTTCTGCTGTGGGCCCGCTCTCCGCCGTGCTCACAGCTTCACCGCATCTCCTGCGATTCATTCGTAATGTTAGCGCCCTCGCAGAGCCCACGCTCCTCAAAGCGCTATCGATTATAACGTTCCCAGTCCTACGGAACATCTGCTTCAATTTCTCTGATATGACATCGTCCGATAGCGATGTGGTCGATTTAGCCAGGGATCTTATTGGATTACCCTCGATCCGCGAGGTGGAACTCATCGAGCTCGGGAGGTGCGCAGGGCTCCCCTCACTCTCCTGGGCCCGCTTTGCGTTTCTGTTCGAGATGTGCACACAAAGTCTAGACTCAGTGGCCCTTAAAAATGTTATTCTTCCCTCGCCTCCTTTCACCGCAGACCCACCCGCAGGACGTGCCCAGATCAAAAGACTGATGCTGGACGGCACAAAGAACCTCGATACTTTCTTGGTGTCCTCCGCTTCCCCATTTGATTTCGCACAATTGGTCGATGTCGACACTACACATCATGGCCGAAGTTCGCCCTTGGTCCAGCTGCTGAGGTCCGCACGCCTGACCATCACGCACCTGCGTATTTCCGGGAGTAAATCAATGCTCTCCCCTACCTCTCGTATTCCCACTTATTCAGTACCCCAGATTTCGCCTCGGAGCTCAACCTTTCGGACTTTCCAGCTATGACTTGCCTTAGAGTTGATGACTCCCGTCTTGTCGCAATCCCAAGCCTCAGCTTCGACAACTCCCTCGAAATTCTCATCTTTCATTTCAATGCCCATGTATTGAGGCTAGACTACGACGAGCCTTCGTACGTCCTGATAGATGCGCTTGCCAATTCCCTAATGCCGGTCCTCCGGCATGTGGAGGTCCGCATTTTCGGCAGGCTCAGAGTCGCGTTCGACTTGGCATCAGTCAAATCCTATTTCCCGCAACTGGAATCCAAAGGCTTGCTCGTAGTAACAGATCACAGAGGTGCGTATTTGAAATCCAAGATATTACCTGGATATCGACATTTCGCCGCAGATTAGGCCCCGGTATATATCCAACGCCCGAACATCCGCCTCGCCCTTCGCAAATCCACGCTGCCATCGTTTGTTGGCATGTTGCCTCTGTTTGTCTTGTATTGTGTGTCGTATCCTCCCAATTTCAATGCTGGTATGTGACCCTCCCGGGGAGCCAAGCTGAAAGGTGCCGTGTGGTGTAGTCCAATATATCCGTGCTGTTCCCATCCTCATACGTATCTATATTTATCGTGGGCGGAAGCCGCTATTCGCTACTTCAGCTTCCAGGTCTCTTTGGTGGCTATGGCTGATCTCGGCACCGGACTCGGGATCGTAAAGCACATGGGCGGTCGGAGCCCATTCTACTCAGACAAACGTTGCGGCGCTGACTCGCTGAATTTATATACATCGGGCCCGTACATTCACTGGATATGACGCAAGTTCAGATAAGGGATTGCATATGTCCAATCACTGTATCACCACGTTCCCTTCCACACAGACACCGGTGCGCACGACGCCAACGTACAGAGACCGCATGTGCATCAAAGCCGCGCGCAGTTGCCCATGAGTTGCCCATGCCGACAACAATACCTTCTTTCCGAGCCTATTATGATCCTCTTTCCAGGCATCAGCCTCGAGATGAATTCAACGACAGCGCAGACACCTGAAACCAACGACCGCAAAAATTGAGGATAGCACATGGTATGCAGCGGGGAGCCAGATTGAATCGCATCACGGTTGTGAACTTCTAGCACTACATGGTCCTCGACAAAACGAATCATCGATTCAGATCATAACAACTATCCAACTCCGGATATACAAAATGGAGCGTCGCTAAGTGTCGACCGTTAGTATTTTAGAAAAAGATTGAGTTATAACTGAGAGCGAACGAGAGGTGGCTGCATGAACAGCCAGGCAACAGAGACTAACCACACCTTGGCCTAGACTCGTAACCAGTCTGCCTACGAAGTGCAAAAAATGTGGCGAGCACTTTTGCCGTAGGCAGACTGGTACTTCTCGTTCGATCGCATTGGGCGGGGCCTGAGTTTGAATTTTTTGGCGGGAGCCATCACTAAATCACCGCTGCCATCAATTTCGATTCAACTTTGGGGCCTCTAAGCCCGCCACCCACAACATGCACGAGAATTCTGAAGAGACAGATTTCAAGCAAGTATCATTGTAATCGGACCTTACCATTGAGCCTGGTGAAACATATTTAAATTGAGCCCAGGGGGAGCCATCAAATTCCCGCCCAGCTCAGTACGGCAAAAGTGCTCGCCACATTTTTTGCACTCCGTAGGCAGACTGGTTACGAGTCTAACCTTGGCCACGTGACGAGCAAATATGGACTACATAGTCGTGATTCAACTATCTTCCGAACCTTCTTCCAAAAAGAACGTGCTCCCTGAACGAGGATCGGGTACAGAGTTTAATCCCGGTGTATGTTGAGCCTTCAGCGGTGACTCACGAGCGATTTCCCCACAGATTCTCTTGGCGATGAAGGCATCCGCTCGCGCCCAGTAGTCCGCCCCGCTCAGGACGCCCCTCTGCCAGTCGTCGCATTAGTCCTCGAGCTGCATCGCCACGAAAGCGCGGGTCTTGCGCCAGGATTGCACATTCCGTGGCCCTGGGGGTTAACTGGCCCGGACGGTGGCGCAAGATTATCAGCGCCGGTAGAGATTTACATGCGTCGAGGAGGTGCGGGACAAGGGCAAGGTGTCTATATGTGTCAAGTGAAAGGTGGGTGAGGTGGGGGAGCGCCCTGATGCCAGTCCAGCTGGCGACGTCCTCGTCCTCGTCGTTTAATCCATCGAAGAGTTCCAAGTGTATGAGATGGCTGGAAGAGGGTAAATGGTGAAAATGTGATAATCAAGTCGCAGAGGTCTTTGAAATCGCAATACAGGTAAGGCTCCAACTGTTTCCGTTTGCAAACGTTTGCAAACTGAAATAACCGTTTTTATTTCCGTTTCGTTTGCAGACCTTTGAAAATAATTTACAAACAGTTTTAAAACGGTTAAACGGTTTTGAGGGAACACTGACCTAGCCAAGACCTATAGTATATTTCTGGCCATTTGATTAGGTGCTAAGCATGGGTTAAACTCTCCACAGGGTCAACTGACCTTCCCTTCAGCATGTTACACTGGGTTGGGCTGGGTTGGGTCGGAATTCGCCCAAGGTCGGCAATTTCCGGGTGTGTTCGGCCATCTCGACAACGTCACTGGCATAGATTCTGCCCCATTCGAACCTCGCACAGGGAAATGATCAAGACAAGGAAGGAGAGACTGGATTCTCGGGAGTTGGCTACAGCTATATTTGTGATCCAAGAAGGCCGTTATATCCTCACCAAGAAATACCGTTTACAAACTGTTTAAACCGCAAACAAAAACGAAGCGGTTGGAACCTTAAATACAGGTGTCGCAGGGACATGAAGTCGACGGCGGTGCGGGACCCATTAGGGGATGAGGGAGGAGGCAAGATCCAAAGATTCTCGATGCCACTACAAGCCAAGAGGATGGCCTTAGTGTGTTCTTCCGGGACCGAGTATACCAAGAGATTGCGGACCGAGTCATGTAGGAATGCTGCTGATTTGGTACGCACAATGTGCGTGAAGTCTTCGGCGGTGTAGGAAGGAATTCCATCGATTGTACTATAAACCCCACTGACCAGCGTCCGATAGAGTAGTGGCTCGACCCTGGATGAGACAGAGTGAGATGATGAGTGCAGATTTGAAGCGCTTAAGTTCGGCACCAATGCTTCACGCGATAAGCCACACGCATGAGGCTCAGGATTGAAACAGGGCGAGAAAGCGCTGTTAGTTCGAATATTTGTCGCTCCAGGTCGGATGGGAGACTGGGTGGTACGGGAGTATCTTCGGCCATACTGTACTATTTCGACCAAGTATTCAGGGGATGTGACCAGTGGCCATAAGTATTCATTTCCCATCAATTCAACCGTGGTTGTGACCTGTGACCACTATTTTCAGCATTCATTTCGCAAGTATTCAGCTCAAATTTCGGCTCGAAAGACCACCAAAATTGCTCGGAGGAATGAATTTCCCGCAGAAACAGACCCTATCGGCTGCATCCTCTAACAAACTGGCATCAAAAGGATCACCGGTGGCTGGAGAAATTTTTCGATTTTTCGGCCTGCAACCGGATAAACGGCCAAGTATTCAAGACCCTCGGTGACCTGTGACACATTTGGAAAGCCTTCAATTGAATAGGTGCTGTGACCAGTGCCTGAATACTTGGTCATAATAGTACATGAGGAGGAGGAGGTAAAATATACAGACGCGGTCTCACAATTGGAATTGCCAGTTTACTACGTAGAACATGGTAGCTTATGTAGGCTAAAAGATACAGTACGTACAGTAGTCCGGGTGAGTGGAATCTGCAAAGCCGTACGTCTGTGACAATAGACAGGTTGCGCAGCAGCCATTCGAGCCACCCAATGGCTGATTTTGCGTGCGCAAACGAATGCCTGATGGCTGCAATGGCTGGATACCTGTGGCCATTTCTATACATAACACATAGCCCAGCTTATGTGGAGGCTGATCAGTCCAAATCACGCTTCTGCCAGCGGACCAACGGTAGAATGACAGCGTAGAATATTTGATTTGTGGCATTTTGCTTTCTGTAGGGATCCACCGGAATTCATACAGGCACGCAAGCTCATCAAACGTCATCTCTGGCAAAAATATCACTTGTTTCCCATTAGGCTCGTCAGCCATTCGAGCCACCAGCCATTCGTTTGCGCACGCAAAACCAGCCACTGAATGGCTCGAATGGCTGCGGCGCAACCTGTCTAATGACTCGCGTCTGTGACTCACAACATGATGACCGGCGATTGCCGGCGGCCTCAAACCCCACTCTCGCCATTCCTGACTTAAATTCAACCCCGTATTCGCCATCCTTCGCGCATCAGGACTCGACAGCTCAAAACACAGCCGCATTCAACTCAGAACGAACAACGTTGATTCAACTGGACTTGAAGCATATTGTACTAGTAAGTACTTAACACGACTTCATTTATGCCAATTCCTCAAATTCTCTGCGCCGCACAATTTGACAGAAATCGGGCTCTTGAAGCTTGGCCACATCAAGCTCAGAACGGACAACGTTCAACGCGAGTGAAAGCATACTGTAAGTGAATCTCGCGGTCGTGACTCCTCTTACTTATGATTCCCTCGACATCTTAGGCATCTGAATTGCCTGTAAGGTTCGCAATCACTAATCACAGCCTCAAATCTCATCAAACAGTCACATTATCCTGGGTTCACAGGTCTACAATGTATGTGTCTTGAACTTGAATTTGAACTTGAATACTATTTGTTGTCATACCTGGCCAAGATTAGCGACGTGACAGCAAATCTACTAAGTAGTGTGGGTTTGGGGCGGTGACAAGTATGGGTTTGATGCGGGCACGGTATCGGGAACCGGAGAGAAATAAAGTAGAGTATGTACTAGGGAAACTTTTGGATGGTGAGGGTATCAGAGAGAGGGGAGCGGCGCGATAGGTAAGATGGTAAAGTGGCCGAGCTGGTGCTGGAAACTATAAAGAGAGTATGTGTGAATGGCCGGGGACGAGAAGAATTATGTATATATTAGTTCCCCTCAGAGCTTGTTCCCCGTGCATCTCTAAGTTTCCCACATTTATGGTTCTTCAGCGTGGTCTCCGATGAGAACACTTTTGAACACGCAATGCAACTCCACTCGCAGACCCGCCCGTGCTGCGTCACCTCGTGCCGCAGACGATCGTGCTTACGGGAGAAGCTCATCGTGCAGCCCATGGTGCATGGGAAGCATTTGGGTGACTTGTGTTGCCGTGGCTTGACGTCCTTCGATGGTTCATGCGTGCGGTTGTAGTGCCGAGTGCATGAAACACCGGGGGATTGAAGGCTGGCCCATGAACCGCTGGGCGATGGGGAGTCGGCGCAGGAAGGCTCCGAGGATGTGCTGAGCGTGGTGAAGGGACTGTACCCATTCAAAGCCCCGGCATTATCGAAATAGGGCATATCAGAGCTGGAATTGAAGGCTATCCGGGGTTGAGAACTCGGTGGGTGAGTAGGAATTAAATACTCACACTCGAGGAGAGAATATTCGAGGCTGCCTGGGAGCTCGAATAGGGAGTCGAATAATCCAGGAGGCAGCGCTGGAATAAACTTGAGTGGACCCATTTGAAGGAGTCACAGATAGCTTACTGAAAGCGGTGTCGAGCGCCTCCTCGGTTACGAGACTGCTCGAATTTCCGGACGCAAACAGGGTGAGGGTTACACCCGTTGAATCGCGGACGGCCTTCAGGTGAAGTTTCATCCCGCTCTCCGGCTGAACATTGGCGGCCATATCCCAAGCATTTACTGGGGCCATGTCGAAGGCGAATGTGCCACCTGCGAGGTCGACCTTGAACGACACCGCCATGGTTGACAGGCTTTCCATCGATAGTGTGAGGGCCATGAGATGGAGATCCGCAGAGGGGGGCACGAAAACACGCTTGCTCTCAATAATTATCTGTTCCTTATGAACATCGGGGATTTCCTCCGCAGTGGTGGTTTCCGCTCAAGCCGAATCGCCGACGGAACCCGGGCCCGGAGCCAAGGGAAGACTGCCAACCAACTATCCGTTCTCTCAACGAGACCCCCAGCTTTCGTTGCAATTGTTTAGTTTCATATCGACCCAGATTATTTGCAGATTCTCTCCTCC
Organism: Mycena vulgaris; assembly: GCA_029204335.1. NCBI lineage: Eukaryota > Fungi > Basidiomycota > Agaricomycetes > Agaricales > Mycenaceae > Mycena > Mycena vulgaris. Next base: position 24,122 of record JARGYA010000219.1, read on the forward strand.
CTCCCTCCTCTGTCTTCAGCCTCGACCTCAAATGACCTACAGTTCATGCCTCAGAGAACACCCAGCCTTAGCGCCGCTTGCGCTGCATCCCCAATTAATCCTGATATCCACATTGTGCCCGGAGTTTCGAGTTCCGATGTCGAAGCACGGCACAGCATTTCAAACCGAATACCCACCGCGCAGCAGGGCGCAGAGTTGGTTAACTACACTTTCAACACAACGCTTGCACATTGTTCATAAATTAACCCCATCGGCATCGATATTCTCACTGTTCTCTGTTCCCGGACTTTCTCCTGCTCCCGGAGTTCCAATCTGACTAACTCAACAATACTAATGCGACTGATGCGGGAAAAAGGCGACCCGTAAGTGCACAGCCTTCATTGCAGAGGTAAGTGACTCAGGCCCATCCGGGCGGTGTCGGGCGGCGTGACGATCGTCGGCGCAGGGACCCACTTCACAGCATGGGGGTTCCGATTGCCGCTGAAAAGCGACGTCAATCTTAGTTGAAAATAGAGCAAAGATTGATACTTAAGAACTTATACGAACCGACAAATGTAATTACATGCAAAATGCAAAGAAGCGGCTGAGCTCCGCGCGAGGAGGCGCGCGATGCATGATCAGCCATATTATGACTCCAGTTTGGGCCAAGAGCTCCGCGGGATTGAGGTCTCGATAGAGACGGCAGAGGATAGATTTCGGCTTAAATATATGAAACGCGGAGAATAGAATGCAGAATTGAGCGAGAGTGCCACCGTTGACGACTCCTTGCGCCGACACTTTCGATTCACCCACCGTTTGTATATGTAATATGTTGATCCTTGCCTTCATCTCGTGACCCCACTTGCAGAGGTTCAATCAGTCGAGTTCTGTATCCAGTCTTACTCACTTCGAAATCGACCCAACCTGTTCCAGCTCACATCAACTCGGGCCTGGTGCGCGGTACATGGCTGCAACGTGTGAGACGGACTCACAATTTCAGCAGCAGGACGGCTTCGTTTCTTTTCCGTATCCCATCCGTTGAACTGCGATGAGGCCCACCAATCCAGGCTCGAATAAATCGGTGGCGGGGTACGAAGCACCGCTGCACCACACGAAAACCGAGTATGATGTCAGCGGCACCCGCCAAAGTCGGGGCCGAACTGTAAATTTCTCGTTGTTGAGATTTATTGATTTTCACAGTGGCGCTCCGCGGAATTGAGCTGACTTTGAGTCGTTCAACTCTTGAGAAGGAATCGGGCGTAGTGTGCGGTGCACAGATGCATTCAATGGATCATCGGACATGTTACAGCTTCTGGACGGGGTTCGACTCCCCGCGCCCGAATAGATAAGGATTCGTTTTTATCTTTATTCCTTCATGCGTTGCAGAATGGAGCTGAAGCTAAATTTCGAGTCTCCTACGGTTGGCTATCTTCTCCCACTCGCTTTCAACGAGGGCAAGTTTAGTTGCACTCAGAACATGAAATCGATATGGTAGTTATACCGTTACGGCCAATGGTATCAGGAAGAAGGAAAGCTATCGGAGACACAATATACGGTTCGCTATAAAAATGTCCGCTGTGACGGTACATGATTGGCGAATGTGAGCTGCGGGTATGGAAGGACTACGAGCACAGAGACGGTACAACCTTTATGACACTAAGATGTGTATGCGTCAGGGGAAGTATGTGGGAAGATAGAAAGATGGCACGTACCACCAGGATACCCAGTCACCGAGATGTGCGTCAACACCCCGAGGAGCACAGCAACACCGGGAAACGACGCCGAAGCGACGAAGGAGCACCGAACGAATCTCGCGAGGAGATCAAGGAAGGAAAAAATTAAAAATAAGCCATGACGGCCGCAGAGTAGTCTGAGTCGAGTTGCACGGCGAGCTCGCAAGAGTCACCGCGCGCCGCAAAGTGCACTAAAGGAAGATGCGCCATGCCGTGCCGTCCTGAATCCGCCGTGTTCCTCGTGCGCCGCGCCACACAACGCCGCCCACCAGATACGCATGCCGTCCATCGAGCAAGCGCGATCGACTGGCAGGGGCGTATAAAAAACCCGAAGCCATCGACGGGGGCCGACCCCTAGCGGGGTCCGCCCGCGACGTACAGGCTTCGGTGCCGGAAGCACTAGCGCCGCTGACGGTCCTCGTCGTAACGAATTCCGGCAGTCGGCGCTCTTCCAGGCCATGGGGCGAGGGGAACGGAGGGGGCACGACGCCGCGGCAGGAACGCGGGGTCCCCGCCCGCGCGTCGTAGTCCGTGGCGTCGATGTTGGTCGAGGCAAATGTCGTCCAAGCCGGGGGGGAGGAACCCCGGCGGGTGGGCAGCGCGGAAGTGAGGCGGGGCAGAGCCCAGCGCCAGGCGGCGCAGTGTGCAGAAGCCACACCGACGCCCGCCCGGTCTTGCGCCCACACGGCGGCACGCGATTAGTTTGGCGCAGATGGAGCACAGAGGAGGACAGCGGGAGGCGCATCTCCCAGTCCCACGATAGTTCCAAGCCACGGCAGCGCATCCCTCCCTCACGAGGAGATCTTTGGGCTCAGCGCGCGCGGCAGGTTTCTGGTACGTCGTTTGGCTTGGTTAGAGCCACATCCAGCGAGGATGGATCGGGGGGACTAGGATACTCAGACCTTCCCGCTCGCGATTGGGGACGGGCAGTCCTGTGCGGAACGAGCGTCACGGCTTTGCAGCCGTCGTGGTGAGAAGGAGACCCTGAAAAAAAGCCCATCTTTTTTATGTGATGGAATTTGCCGATGTCAAACAGTGTTTGGTCGTAATTGCGTGATGGGTCCTCGGTGATATTCGGGATATGGGTAAGCGGAACAATCGCAGTGCACTGCCACTGATGCGCCATGAACGCCTACCGCCTGCTCTCAGTTTTCATCTGATTCCCTTCGGATCTTCCGTATCTGGTACTCGCTTCCAGCCCCTCCGAACTCACATCCGACTCCGCATTCAACTTAGATATCTCGCGTTTTCCTTACAACTTCGCCGGTTGCGAAGATTTAGGCCCAGAGGAAAGCCAATCTCCCCTCACCTCAAGTGAAGGTCTGCGAGATACCCGGGCTGTAGTTCAACGTGCCGGCGTCAGAAGACCAAGCGCGGGGGCTTGGAAGAGCACTACATAGTGCGCTTCATGTTGGTGCCCGAACGGGCAAATATATATACGCCTAAAATTACCCAAAATCATGCGGATTTCACATACTCTCCCACTGTCGTGCGCATAATCTATCGTGGGGGTTCAAACATTTGATCCAATACTATCCTATGTCTAATGTAGTGCTTAGACCATTACTGCAAGTACTAATTGCCACACGGCCCTGGAAGCAAGGGCCATCACAACCCGAATTTTGCGTACGCTAAACGGTTCAATGACCCCACTGGTCCCACCGCTCGCTCCCCACCCCCGCCGGAACGATAAACAGGTCGGCCGGGTCGTACTTCCTCTTGATCGCGCTGAGCTTCGAATAATTCGGGCCAAAGAACGTCGTCTGAAAATTGGGCTCGAGCACGTCCGCCTCGTTCGAGTACGTGGCTCCGCTGGGGCCCGATAACTGCTCAATAATAGGCCGCTGGGTGGCTTGGAACTTCCCGCGGAGCGCCTTGATCTCGGCGAGCGGCGTCTCGTCGGTCCAGAGGTTCCCCAGGAACAGCTGTCGCATCAATCAACTTCCGGCGATGTGAAAAACGCGCGTCGACTTACGAGACTTTTGGCCGTTCGCCACGCGGGATGTACGGCTGAGGAGATGTTGGCGTTGGCAGCCACTTGCCCTGCGGAACAAATTAGATCGTGGACGCGCATAACACATGCAAGGACGAACCGCCCGAATTGACGATGTTTATAATACTAACAGAAAGGTGAGAAGCGCGTTGAACGAAAAACACCGAACACACCCGGGTGTGCCCGCAGCCAAGAGCTCCTCATATACTTTGCCGACGGTCTCAGGCGAGTCGCGGTATGCCGAGGCCGGAATGAAGCGCGACCCTACCACCACGTTATTGGCCACGCTGTCATCCGGTTGGAACAGCGCGTCGTTAATATTCAGGGTTGTATAGTTCGCCTGCACGAGCGATACGCCAGGCAGCGCCAACGCGGCGTTAAGCAACGGCGCGATGAGCGCCGTGCCCTGCGCCGTGGTCGTTTTGGGCATGTACGTCTCGATCTCGTAGAGCAAGGTCGTGTTCGACGCCTTGATGAAGTAGGTGTACTGGCTCCCGTGCACGACCTCGAGGTCGAAGATATGCTGCGCGTGAACGGTGGCGAGGGCGGCAACGACGGCATTACTCGACGCCTCGAGCACGATGAAGCTGTAGGTCGCGTTGAAGGTAGGGAAGGTGCGGAACGTCGCGGAAAAGATGACGCCCCAGCTGCCAGATCCTCCACCGCGGAGAGCGTAGAATACTGTGGGTGATGGTTCAATCAAGCGGGATATGGCAGGAGAAAGGAGACGGACGGTCTGGGTTTGAGATGCTGTTGACCTGGAGCAGCTCGCCGCTTGCGACGACAACGTGGAACTCTGACGTCAAAAAAAAAGGTCAGTCAGTCCCATTCGAGTGACGCTGGGATGCCTCACCGAGAACATTGTCCGCGGCGAGGCCAAAGAGCGGCGAAAGGGCAGAGTGGCCAGCCCCCTGCACATATCCACCGGCAGCACAGACAGTTGCCGCCGATCCTCCCACCACGATCTTGCCATTGGCCTTGGCTTGCTGGTACATACTCTGCATGTGCAAACCACTACCAACGGTAGCGGCGGGCCCCATATTTTTCGACCCAACGAAAAACGACTCAGTCATGGTCATGTTTTGAAAGTTTGAAGTGTGAATGAGCAGCGAATTTGGCGCAGTCGAGCGCCCCATTTGGTCGTGCCCAGAGGACTTCACGGCAACGCGGAGGTTGTTGGCGCCGGCGAACCTAACGGCCGCCTGTGATACAGATGAGTAATGCTTGGAGACTGGGATCGTGTCTCAGCAGACCTGTATATCTGCCACGGTCTGTGCTTCCACAGAGTAGAGTGGGACGTCCCCTTGGCCACATGTCGTTGAATTGCGCAGACACAGAGAAGGAGGCGTCAGGTCGTAGCCCTGTGTGCTCCTCAGAAAAGCAGGAAGTAACAAGCGTGTAAGCTCACCTGCTCCCAGTTGACCTGCGCAGCTATGAGTTAGTGGCGGCAGAACCGTTTGGGACGACATACGTACGTAGTTCATGGCGCCAGGAATCGTATTTCGGAACAGCGAGCTAGTCCACTGCGCGTCGGTACAGGCGCCACCGGGCAGGCTCGCGCAATACTTCGCGGACGGAACGACTTTGACCAGTCGTCCGCCTATAGTCGTATTCAGTGCGCTCCACGAAGAGGCTGTCGGGTAGCCAGCGCTTCCAGGGACATTGCGGCATGTCTGACGCGTGGCTTGCAGAGCGGCCGAGGACTGCGACAGGGCGCAGATGAGGAGCAGAACAGCGGTAGGTGAGGGTCGCATTTTTGGGATGCCTGCTATTCCCAAGGTGAGTTTTATGTGGTGGGAGCTTGGGGCTGCGGAGAGTGGCCGATACATGTCGTGCATGGGGTTAGGACTACCGAGCAAATGTGGGTACTGGCGGTGAGCCATTAGGAGCCACTTCAGCATCCCCATTGCCAAAGCTCCGAGCACACACCTAAGGATATATTTCTGGGGACAATCAATATGATCGTCCTGAAGGTCGTGCAGGTAAATAAGAACAGTCACGTAAATATCTTGGCGAGGAGAGTACTGCAACATCGCGGTAAGTATGTGCTCAATCGATGCTTTGCTTGGTTCAACTTGACATGGTTTGAGCAAATAAAGATGTATGTGCACTGAGGATGGTCAGAGAAGCAATTCAGCCATCGCGCAAGAGAATCATCAGTTGGGGGATAGCAAGCGGAACCGGACTGCGCCGCAGGAAGATCGCTTGCCTCTTGCTGCGCCGGACCCCCAGTTTCGGAATCCTTGCGATGGAAACCATGGGAAAGTGCGAATTATCGTGGAATTGAGCTTGATTTTTTTCCACCGAACTCAATTCGCGACGCGCGAGCTCAGGGTCCTTGTCGGTATGTCGAATTCCTGGCCGTGCTCTAATCGTTGCCTATATGCGGGTCGGAAGTGAAGGGAACTGCGCGTTTCACCTTGCTCGGCTTTAGGTTGCGCCCAGGAATCTAGATTTCCCACTTTACTGTAAGTTTGGGTTTGATTTTGAGCAAATAAACGGCAGAAAATATTGGGGAGTACCAGCTCGTGAATGGCTCGTCCGGCTCAGTATACTATATCTCGTCCAACTCCACGCTTCCTCATGACCGCGGATGAGCGACTGTGAACGCCAGATGAGCTCGAGAGGAATGTATGGGCGTGGAGGACATGCACAAGACGTGCGGTCACATTTCTGATTCAGATGTATGACCGTGTTTGGCGGTGCGCATGCGGAGAACGGTCAGATTGTTCAGGCCCTCCGGTGACTCGTCACATCAAAAAAGAGTTCAGTTCAGACGCCGCAGTGAACGGTGACTGAACACAGATTCACGTGATCGCCGAGACGTTGCTAAAGTGTTGCGCTGTCCAAAATTTCACCTTTCCTGAGTGGTCTTGTCGAAGCAGATCGGAAATGGTTTGTTGCGGGCTTCCCCGCCGCTCATTCCAAATCTACATCCATTCCCGAGCATTCGAACAGTGCGGCAGTAACCGGCATCGTCTGCCGGCGGTCACGTGAGGGCCCGAAACCTGTTCGCGATTTCACGGAATTAACCAAACGACAGTAGCTGAAATAGAAGTATTTATATGAGCTAGGAGAAAGATGTGTGCAGGCTACGGTGAACAATTGTCCGTGGGAAACCCTTGTTCAGCGTCATGTCGGTCTTGACAGTCGTTTGTTTCAGAGAGCGAACGGAGTATCAGAATATTACACATGCACTACAAAGCAAGAGGAATCCATGCGTCTATGACAATTGAGAGAAAACCCGGAAGACCAAAATCCCTTAATTTAACTCGTGACAGTAGCCTATGGATGATGAGAATCTTGAAAAACCGATACTAAATCAAGATCACACACCTTTTGAAGCGCGACGAATGTCTGGGCGAGAATCCGGCCGTTCAACGTCGCCCCTGTCTGCAAAGTCACTGACGTCGCCCCACAGATAACCCCGTCGAGATGGGACGTAGCGCCTTCAGTCACTGCCCCCGCCACGGTCCAGACGATGTTCTTCGGAAGCGCGCCGCCGAAGAGAATCGTCTTCTTCCCTGCCGCGACAGACATTGTCCCCGCCACCTGGAAGATCCAAGCTGTGCAAAGAATATCGGTCAGCCGGAGCGTACGCGGATGTGCATGCAGGTCTCACTGTCTGTGGCGCTGCCCAGAATGGTGACATCGCTACCGATGCTGATCCCCGTGGTCCACTTGTAGAGCCCGGGCACCAGAATCAAGCCTCCGATCGCACCTGGAGAACAAGATTTCAGAATGACGGTACACCGCGTCGCGATGGAAAATGCACGGACCGCCAGCCAGATTGGTGAAATTCGGGTTCACACGGCCGGTCGCGTTGGTGCAGGCGGTCACCATGTCACCAATGGCAGTGGTAAGAGTCACGGGCGTGGGGGGGGAGTACGAAGCGGCGAAGACCTTGCCTACAACCTGGAGGGAGGTCGAGAATTGACCAGTCGAATCCAGGGTGAGCGAGAATCCAGTGAGACCGGTGGCTGCGATCGGGCTGACTGCCACTGCGCCGGCTAGAAGGAAGATTTAGAGGAGCGAAGGCGGGAAAACAAGTAAGACATACTGATGACCGACGGAGGGACCGTGGAGACGCCACTCTCTGCTAGGATCGCGTAGTTCCCGGCGGTTCGCAAATTGACGGCGGCAGGGCCCGAAGCAACGACGCTACCGAGAGTAGCCTATGCATAAGAAATGGGAAGTCAGCACAGTGAAATATGAATGTGGAAGTCAGCAATTACCAGGAAAGAGATCGTGAAAATGTTAGAGATCATGTTGACTGGGGGATGGGGGAGCTGGATTGGAGTTGTGGAGGGAGTGGGCTGAAGCTGAAGAAAATCGGTACTCTTGAGGGTTTTATATATGTTTTTTGAACATGGTCCAGGCGCCGGACCGACGCTCTATTCGCAACATCGTCATATTGAAGCTTGTCTTGGCCCAGATTTGTATCCCTGACATGCGGATGCAGCCAATGCGCCTATAAGCTCACGCGGTAGACCTTCTAGGCCTAGCTACAGCGGCGAACTCGTCCATTTCATTGATTTCTTTGGTGCGGAAGTCGCCAATTTTGTCGGAGAACCACCGTGATTAGAATGTCTGGGACCACAGCGGGTAAGAGTTTGCAGTGGTCGCGGAGGGCAGGCATGCACACCGTACCTCGCTCAACGCTGGCGAGGTCAAGAAGAAAGCAAGGCATGAAAAGTTGATGACAACTGTCCACTAATGACATTACATTCCAGCTGTCGAAAATTCATGAGAGAGTGGAGTACTGTCGGGGAACAGCAGGTATGACGTAGCACTCCTGCGCGGTCATCAGGATATCTCTGGCCCGAAACAACGCCGAAAAGACACGGGGGACAGGCTTAATTCGAATTCACCAGGTTCGCGAAGGCACTGCCAAGCCACTGCCGTCCTTCCTCACGCGCAATTCCTCGACCAAAATAACGTCAAGCTTCGTTTCAGAACCACCTCTAACACATATTCCCTGGGCTGTCTTGAAAAAAGTAGAACGTCCACTGGTGAGAATCAAGCCTCCGATACTTACGACCTCCGACTTATATTGTACAACGCGGTGATTGTCGGTGGCGTTTGCCGTCTGCTACACACGGCGCAAAAGCCAGGGCAGGTGAGCGTTAACAGCCGTAAGGGCAGTTGACAGGCACTTCCTCAGAGTCGACCCGTTAAATTCACGGCCGTTGCCGTCACGGGCATGGGTCACGGGTGGCACTCCTATCTTCATGCGGTTTGCATCATTTATTCTCCATGCATATGACCCGACTGACTGACAATTCAAGTTGAACTTGAGACTTGTCAGTCTGATATACAAGTTCACTTCGTCCTCGACTCACTCAGTTCGACTTCCGAGTCGATGCTTGCAATTCCTCATGCCGAGGTTTTTCTGTTCTTTTGTCCATGCAACTAACCGACTTGACCTGTTCGCCACCAAACTGTTATCCTTGCCCACTGCCACGAGGCTCGAGGAGAGGAATCATCAGTGCTCTGCTTTCTCAAGTATCCCGACCAGACCAGAGCCAGCATTCGCCAGCGTCACCTCAAGACTCATTATCAATAGCTATAGGTTCAAATTAATGCAATTATCGTATGCGCTCACTTCAGATTCTACTGTACTTCCGAGGAACTGAGACCACATTCTCTTCAACCGGAATCCAGGGATTTTCCGGATAGCCATGCACTGCATCGCAACTCATCAAATCATTTCGGTTGTAAATCCAGTTGTCGCTTCGACCCATGCACGAGTCTCCAGAAGAAATCTGAGGAGACAGATATCTTGGAATTCGCGCTTCAAGCCTTCCGTAGGTTTGGCATTTTTTGAAAACATCCAGATCCAAGGCCAGAAGAACCGCCATCAAAAATTTCAAACTCCCGCCCCACTCAATTGCCAATCCCGAGAAGTACCAGTCTGCCTACGGCAATAGTGCTCGCCACATTTGTTGCATTCCGTACGGCAGACTGGTAACGAGTCTATCCGTTTCACCGGATCTCATTAATTTTTTTCTAACGTGTTGCAGGATGCATGATGTTGCGGACATCAAGCCTTCAGCCGCTCTATCCCGAACACCCTGGGACGGCGCGCCTCGAGGAACCGACCGTAGGCAAAATAAAAAATAAAACCATACGATAATGTACATAGCGCACGTATCCATCCGTTAATCCGAGCCACAATTAATTCTCGATCCTTTTCTCTGCTTTTCCTTCCTTTAGCCATGAACTCGTGCATCGCATGCCTACGAAACGTTAATTGGCTCCGCCTGACCTCGGAAGATAGCGCAAACTCACCCCGACTCCATTAACCAAATGGCTCTCGCAGTAAAGACCTGGGCAACACGGCCCAAACGTTCCACCGCAGAGCTTTTGCAGGCCAGAGCAGGTCTGACGTTCAACTACAGGTGCGGCACCCTGGGTACTTCTGGCGGTGAGGGCGAGCGCGAGGAGGAGCGAAGAGAGTTTGAATTGCATGTGGCTTCGTAGGATTGGATGAGGTGGGTGCTTGGTTCTGCTCATTCGAAGGACGAATCTCTTTTGAATTCGCAGGTCGAGTATATCCATATATGTTTAAATCAGCCTGCCAACTTACTGCTAACCCCGACTTGATAAAAGTAGAGGATGGCTGCGGGGATTGCACAGAATCACACATAAAAAAGGTCTGTTATGGTTTAATAAACTCGGCATTGGGGCCGGTGACAGTGGAAGAGGAGATGCCGTCATTGACAGAGCAACCATCAGGGTAAGAGAGGTGAGGAATGGTCCAACTTCCACCCGTTTTGGGCAGGAGCAAATTAGAGAATGAAAGACCCGGCTTTTAATGTGGTCTGAGAAATCATCGACACGGCAAATTTCCCCGAAGTCCCACCTTAGTCAAAATATCAGCGGCTGTTGCAGCGTGCTCGGACGGCGTGACAGGAAGATTACGATGCATGGGGAGACGCCGGTACGCTTGAGACATGTCGGATTTCCGGACAAGAACGGAGCCGCACGGTCACACCCATCCTCATCGAGCCCGTTCGCAGTACGGACCCACGACAAGTACGCACCCACGGGGCACGGCGTGCGACCCGAAAGATAGCAGTAGCTTGCGCGCGACTGATTAATGCCATCCACGCGGGCAAGGGACTATGCCCGCCCATCGCCGTCGCGCAGCGGAAAGCACTCCACAGAACGGCAGCCGCACCCGCACACGCAACGCTACTCCGTGCGAGCGCCGCTTTCCTTGCGTTCACCGTGATCCCATCGATTCGCCAACCACCCCGCACGAGCCCGCGCACGCCAGCCCGCATGCACCTACATTCACTGCGCCCTGCCCAGCACACATCCGCACGCCGGTGCCGCCATGGGCACCTCCCGCAGGGGGACGTACACAGACACCCAGCCCTCCACGGTGGACTGCCGCCTGATCTACGTCGCCTATCCCCTGCGCCGTGGACGATGATCTCCCCCCATGCACGCACCCGCCGCAGAGACGCGGCCCCACACGCGCTCCGAGGATCCCCATCGCCTGATCGGTCCCGACGCGAGCCTGCCCCGGCCCACCGCAGTAACACGCGCGCGCGCGGCGTCTACACCTCCACGACACGCCCGACGCACAAACACACACGACCTCTCCGCCCCTGCAGCATCCCGCGTGTGGGCCACGTATTCCTCGCCGCCACAGCGCACGACGCCCGTGGGCACCATGTCCCGCCGCCCCTTCCGCAGCGCCGGATTATCCCGCGCGGCGGGGAGGAGGGCAGCCCCGCGCGCGGGGGACATCAGAGCACCGCGCGCACAACGGCGAGACCCACGATAGCCGCCAGCGTAAGCTCGTCCCGCACCGCGCACCGCGCGGGCCATCCCTCCACAAGCGCGCCCACGGACGCGCTACACCGACTGCCCGCGCCGCTACCGGCTCCGACGCGCACGGCAGAGGGCAGGATGCGCACGACGTCCCTCCCCGTTTGCGTACATGCATGCCGGCGCAGAAGCCGCCCGCACCCAATCGCATCCTGCATCCTGCGGGTTCTGCGCGCTGCCGGGGGCGGAGGATGCACCTTCCAGGCGATCGGCCTGATCAATCCATCCGTAGCCCGAGGGTGCGCGGCAGAGCATACTTATGGCGTCAGAAGCTGCCACGTCGAGCTGGAGTAACAACGTAGCGGCGTTAACGGTATGACGAACGGGGCGGGGGACGACGCACCTGGAGATCGATGCCGGGACGAGGGTGTGGGCGTCGTGATCATCGGCGCACAAAGGATGTGTGCGCACCTCGAGCGGCCTGTGGGGCCGGTGTTAGAGATGGTGCGATGGACGGAGGGCACGGAGGGGAGTGGGGAGGTGGCCGTGTACAGGGACGGTGGCACATCCGCGTGCACGAGCATGATATGGGACTGGGTCGCTCGGACGGACGAGCCACATCCGCCACATCGGCGCACGGGCGGGCGCGGGGGAATGCCATTGCCGCACCACACGCTCCGCAGCAGGTTATACGGAGCGTATTCTCGCCATCGGCGCGCGGCATCGCAGCACCACATTGCTGGCAATTCAAGTTGGGGGGAAAAAGAAGATTCTGAAAAAGGCGACAACGCACATGTAGCTCATCGGCTTCTCGCCGCACTTCTAAGGAGAGTTATTGTCGTCCCAGCCTTTGTCGTATTCACTGTCGACACGCGGTTTCATACTGGAGTCTGGAGCTGGTGAGGGAAATACGCCAAAAATCAGCCTCAGAACCAAGAGGCGCACCAGCATTCCTAACGCCCCGCTGCATCCAAGCCGGCGAGCCGCTTCAGATATTAGGTAGGAGAACGGGAGGAGAGCAGGTGTGGTTCGGGAGAGAGGCAATTTCCTTTTCAGGATCCGGGAGAAATCGGACCCGTCGGCCGATTCCGTGTGTTCTCGTTCTTTCTTCTCTTCCACCACCATCTCGCCCGTGGTCCACATCTCATCTCCTCTGCGCTATCACAGCTACTCTTTCTCACCTCACTGGAGCTTTCAACGCCTTTCGCTGAAAGTTGATCTAACCTCTTGCTTTATTTTGCTTTGTACTGCTGGTCATGATAACTCACCGGCTTGCTTGTCTGAAACGTCTCAAAACTCAACATCGGACTCTCCCTGGAAGTTCTTGTGCATATCGAAGGCCCAAATCGCTCCCCTTCTCTGTGCCACCTTCAGCTTAAATATTGGGTCATTGGCGGACCACCGCGACGACGTCGGTTCCATCTCTTGACCCGCCGTAAATCTCCATCGCAGTTGACCCATTCTCCTGCTAGTCTTGCGCGCTACTCTATGAGCAGACTCAGATTCAGCAGCATAGTCTGACGGGACTCGGGTCCGCCCGAAATCCTGTGCCTTGCTGATCGCGCCATTGATTTTGTCTTTATTGTAGTAATTGTCTGCTCAGGGGATCCAGTGGGTTATTTATGAACATTCAACAACTGGATAGGAAGCATCGGGTGTGGTGTACGGTGCACCACTGCACTATTTGAGATAGATTTGTAATTTGGGTTTACGCAGTTTTACGGGGTTCGACTCCCCGCGCCCGAATGCCATCTTTTTCTTTCTTTCTACCTTGCCGTGATTGCACTTATCCAGTTTCGGTCCCTCGGAATAGATGGGTGTGGAACCGCTGTAACGGACGTTCACCCAAAACAAATTATGGCGGTGCAAGTTTCTAGTCGTTTGAAGCCAGGTTTTCCCCCCAAACAGAGTGTACTCACCCAGATCCACATACACCATCTGAAATCGGGTGTGGTGTACGGTGCACCACTGCGTTCCTTTCGTGAAAGGTTAAACTCAAGCAGTTGGACGGGGTTCGACTCCCCGCACCCGAATAGATGGGCCGTCACTCTTTTGTATCGCTTGCGTCCGACTTTATGCAATGGAGCTGACTTCCCCAGCTTTACAGGCTATGAAGGAATCGGGTGTGGTGCACGGCGCACCACTGCGTTACTTTGAAAGCAATGCGGGCTTCAAGCAGTTGGACGGGGTTCGACTCCCCGCGCCCGAAGTCGAAGTTCGTTGGCCGAGTTTCCTTTTATCTTGTTGAACTCGCAAGCCCCTCACTAATCAAGGTTCTGGCACTGGGAAGGAGTCCGTGTAGTGGACGATGAATTGCTGTGACTTAGACCCCAAAAAACAAATCAGCGGGTAGCCGGGGTTCGACTCCGTGCCCGAACACAGAGAGATATTCGCTGTTTTATTACTTGACGCAGAGAGGCTCTCTTTAAATCCTCGTCATGTAATTCGTTCGCATGTGTCTGTAACGTTCAGCGATTGGATGTGGTTCAAATTATGACGAATATCTTTAAAGGCACGTATTCTTCATCAACAGATCGGAATCGGGTTTAGTGCACAGTCCCAACTCCATGTATTCCGGCTGGGGTCAGCGACACTTACCGAGGCTTAACGATGTCGAGGGACTGGCTTAGTGACCAACATTTGAAACAGCATAGCTATATAAGTTACACATCATGATTCTGGGAACGAAATCATAGTAAAAAAGAAATGGAAGAGAAATCGTGATGCAAAAAACTACAGGAATTATACATACACCCAACTTCAACCACCTTGATGCCTAGATACCCATGTGGATAAAAGGGACCCATCGTTCATAAGGAACTCCTTCATCCCGCATTTTTCTGACAGCCAACTGAAGAGCTTTCGCAGCATCTGTCACCTTCGGTGTGGCGTTTTCACGAAACAGATATTTGTAAACCGTTTCCGCAACAGCAGGGCCATCGCTGTCACGCATGGACCACAATGTACCGATCGAACCACGAAAGCCGGCAGCGATGAACCCCCCACCCAAGTGGAAAGATTCATTAACCAGCTGTGCATCTCCCATGGCGGTTTGGCATGCTGCAAGAAATACGAACTCGGCTTTAGACAGAGGCATCCTCATGATAGTCTCCAGCTCCAGGGTTCCTCCATACAATTGAAGACAGCTTTTCGGGGGGTCAAGTAAATCTTGTTTCCCGTGGCAGGCCAGATGAACCCATTCACAGTTTTGGAGCTGTTTTGTTACTGCATCAACTGTTGCTTGGTCTCCAACCAGGCTTTTGGAAATATGGCTTCCTGCAAGAGCAGAAACAACATCGATTTCCTTCTTCACCCCTGGGAGTGCTGCTTGCCACCGTCCCCCACTGTGTGTGACTCCGACCAGACCAAGCTTTGGGAATTCTGACTCTGGAGACGATTGTGCCTCAAGGAGGGCACTTATGGTCGCTGTGTAGGAGCTAATGAATTGATCGGATTGGGCTGCTGCATGGAGCGGAAGGCCCGTAAATGCTCCAGTTGGGCACCACCACACTCGTCCATCAAAGAGATTATTCTGAAAGGGGAATATGAGTATGGGGGGAAAATCAAGAACTTATTGACACACATTTTCCAGAGCCTGATAAATCAGACCCACAACATTCTTCCAGAGCCATGCCAACATTTCTTCAAAACTCTCATGAACCGATTTCGATCGAGATCCTTCACGGCCTGCAAAGAGGCGAGTGGAATCTGAGTCCCTGCTCCTGACATTGCATCTCGACAGCAGGCCTTTGAGGATTTCCTTTTGATGCTCCAGCCCAGCAGCTGTGACATCTGGCAGTTGGACATGGAGTGGATCTGAGGCAGGGTTCAGGAGAATAATACAATCACAGCGATTTTTGTGAGCATTGAGGATGATGAGAGGCCCATTTTGAGAGGCTTTCCGAAGAACACTGTAAGATTTAGGCAGCAGGAAATTTTCAAAGTCAGGACGCTGGCGTATTTCAGCGAGCAATTTATTCCTGTCAATTGCCAGCTGCTGGGCTTGGGGGGATGCCCCAGCATAAAGTTGCAAAGAAATTTCATGCAATTTTGTGGCATCTGCTTCAGGGAGCCGGCCGAGATCTGGTCTCAACTGTAGCATGTGCTGAAATGAAGTTGCTAGTCCCTGGTCAAGCAACTCAATTGCAAGTGCCAAATTTTCATGCTTGACACAGGCAGCGACAGCATCTGAAGTTGTTTGGGCAAGGTCAAATCTTGTTACCTCTTGTTGACGGGCAGATAATGAGTTGCCTATCCACAGTGTCTCTGGCAAAAGAGCGAACATACTTTTGTATGCCTTCAATAATTCTATGGAGCTGTGCTCTCGTGCTAAAGATGCCCATTTCGAGGCTGCAGTCCAAGAGAATGATACATTGTCGCTAGGCAATTGGAATGAGGCACTGTAATGTGAAAATGCTGCATTCAGATCGTCTTGGCTCCCAGAAATTGTGTATTGGATTTCGAATGCTTCTGCTAACGTATGTAAACAGTGTATCTGAAATGGGTCTCCTTGAGGCATTTTTTGCACTGCAGCCTCAGCATTATGAAGGGCGGTTTTCAGGTCATCCAGATTTCCAAATCTCTGATACTTCATTATGCACAATTCTGCAACACAGTGATGTCCTCGTGCAATATGCGGGTAATCTGGAGGCATCAATTTTAATGATGTGTTGGCTGCTTCCATGCCTGATGAAAGGTCATCCAAGCTATCAGACCTTGAATATCGAAGAGCAAAAGACCCTGCCAGGCTATTAAAAATTGCAGGAACACCTGGATGTCCTTCAGGTGCCAACTGCAAGGCTTCTCGAAAATATTGCATTGAGGAATCAATGTCGCGCATATCATTTTCCGAGTCTGACGTGCCGC
This sequence comes from Mycena vulgaris, assembly GCA_029204335.1. Lineage (NCBI taxonomy): Eukaryota > Fungi > Basidiomycota > Agaricomycetes > Agaricales > Mycenaceae > Mycena > Mycena vulgaris. The sequence continues at coordinate 40,475 of JARGYA010000219.1, forward strand.
ATTCCATAGGTTTCTCCCAGTCTGTGTAAATAGTGTGGTTTGGAAGGATCACTATCAGATATGACATTGATAGCAGTTTGGAACTTCTCCACTCCACCATGGAGATCTTCCAAGTCACCTAATCTGCTATAACGTAGCAAAAGGGCATTTGCAATCAAGAATGACACGATAGGGAGGACAGGGCTGTCCTTGGGGACCAAACCTAATGCTTTCTGACTGGTGTTGATAGCGAATTCAAGATCCTCCAGTTCCCCGAGTCTCCCATATCTCAACATGGCCGATTGTGATAGGCGCCGCAAATAGTTAGGCAGACCTGGATCCGCTTCTGTAAGAATATTGGCTACAGCTTGAAATTTTTCAATAGAGTCTTCCAGGTCCTGTAGCTCCCCCTGTCTCTGGAATCTCCAGCCATAACATGCACACAGACTACCCAGTATCTCCACAGTGAGTGGATGCCGTTCAGCTAGCAGCCCTCTGGCCTTCTGCAATGTATTGACTGCAGCTTGGACACACTCTGGGTCATACACTCTGTCAAGTCGCAAGGTAAGAGATACCCCCAGCCTTGTCAATCTTTCAGGGTAGCTTGGGTCATCCTCAGTTGTCATGTCCAGTGCCTTTTGATTTTCTTGTATTTCATGGTCCAAGTTCCCTAGGCTTGGGAACTCCATAGCTATAAAAATTGAGCAAGATTTCAGACTCCTTGAGAAACCACATTACGTTTAGAGGAGATCCTTGAAGCGTCTTTTACTTCCGCTGATTCAGACTTGTCACTGGACTGGCACCCCATGAGGACATAATGAGAAGCATAGGATATGATCTCTTACAGGCAGAGCCATTCTCTATCAAGCTGGGTTTCAGGGTGGGGAGAGAAGATGGGAAAACAAGGATGTGCATGTTATCCTGGCAGTGGCTTATATCCAGCGGGGTGTGGTTCCTGATATCAGTGTTCAAGCCTTCTTCCACATGGGCAGGGAGCACGGGAATACAGAGTTCTCCCATGGTTATTTACAGTCGACATCTCTCACTCCACTTCCAGATTCAATTTCCCTCGGAAGAGTGTCGGATCTTCTATCAATCCAGGAACATGACAGGGAAGAGATGCGACAGGGAAGAGATGTCCATCCTCCACTCTGGCGGTTCCTGAGGTTTTGGATCACTCAGGGAGGAGCTCCATTTACATAATTCTCTTGCGATTCGGAGGATTCAGATAGTCTGAGATAGATGTGCCGCACAGTGTGATGGAACCAATGAGAAGATGAAGCACAAGTAAAAGAGCTTACACTCACTTCTAAGTAATTTCTAACTGCGTCTACAGTCAAACGTCAGTTTTGTTACACACCGTAATTGTGAAATGGGATTAGAATTAAGTAAACCCGGAAGAGACCACTCCTGACAGACTGTCAGGAGTTCCTGTGCTCGCTGATCGGCGGCCATTCGCACCTTCCATTAGGTTGGCTGCAGGACATGTACAGGATTCAATATTAACTGTGACATTACGCCAGGGAACCTGTGAATGAAAATGGAACATGATTTGACCGGGATATAAATATACTTTTGCGGTATCTGCAATTCCAGCGGTCCGCTACTCTTTGCTCCCCAATGGGATGTGCATCAGTCCCCCCAGAAACGTCTGCTTGTGAGCTACACGCCTACCCTCAGACATCAACAAGTCCTACATTCACGCGTTGTTGACATCTGGGGACGCGATGACGTGATCAATGATCATGCGCTCACGTGTGAATCCGCAGTTTCCTCCTGTCCCTCTCCTGAAAAACTCCTTCGTTGGTTTCTCTACCCAAGTCTCCCGAGAGGACGATGGCCGACGCGGTTCTCAGTATCCAGGAGCTCTGCGACCAGATTGCCGAGCGTCTCGCTCTCAGCTCCTCCCCTCACGGCGACCTGAAATCCCTCGCCCTCGTCTGCCACAAATTTCGTACATCCGCACAATCCCAGATCTTTGGCTATATCATCCTTAATCCACACCAACTCCCTCGAAAGGCCGATGAATCTCGCCACACCGTCTACGACATAGCGGCCTCCGTCCTCCGCCTTTCCGATATCCTCGCGACTTTACCACACCTTCTGGGGTCTATCAAGACCGTCAGCGTCGCCGTCCGAGATCCTGAGGCCACTTTCTATGATTCGCTTTCTCGTCCCGCGGTGGATTTGGTTAAGTTTTAATTTTAACATGGGATACCAGGTTGGCGACGCTTTCCATTTATCTCGGGATTGTATTGGGTTTTCCTCGATCCGTGAGGTGAAAATCACCCACGACCTCACCGAGGACTTTGACCGTTTTTCAACTCTATACGAGAGCTGCACTCTAGAATTAGAGGCAGTCACCATCACCGACGTCTGGATCGGTTCCCCATCCTCCTCATACGTGGCGCATCGTGGAGAAAGGCGCGCGCCCATCAGAAGGCTCAAGTCTTGCCTTTGTACTAGAGAAATCGTAACACTGGATAGGCCACCTCCCCTCGGTGAGTGGCTTATGTCCTCCTCGTGCCCGTTCGATTTCGCCCACCTTGTTAAGGTGGAGATTAATTCCAAACACGCGCACCCTCACTGCGGTCAGCCCGGACCTAGACATCGATTGTCTAGCCGGACGGAGGCCTGGCTAAGCGACTAGACCACGGGCTAGACAGGTCCCATCAGCGTGTCTAGTCGCTTAGCCCGGCCTCCGTCCGGCTAGACAATTGATGTCTAGGTCCGGGCTGAACGCAGTGCCTGGATTGTCGGCCCTCTCGCATCACCCAACCCGTATTTATTACGGTATCTATGTCTTAACCATGTTTATCTTTCCCTCGCTAATGACCTCCACCAGAATTCAAGTGTGGGCTCGACCTCTCCGAGTTCCCAGCGTTGAAGTACCTGCGACTCACCCCGCAAACCACGAGGCGATAGCCAGTCTCAAGCCCGACAATTGTGTGGACACACTTGTTCTCGACGTCGACGACTGGGCCTTTTCCGGGGAGTCGGTCTCGTTAACTGATGTCCTCGTCGCCAGTTCCGCGATGCCGGCCGTCCGACAAGTCCGAGTCCGGATTTGGCGTCCTTAACCTGCATTCTCGTCTAACATGGACGCAGTCAAATCCTATTTTCCGCAACTGACTGCCGAAGGTTTACTTGTAGTCTCGGACGACAGAGGTGCGTTTCTCAGACGGAATGGATTGCTGTCGATTTCGATACCTTGCCACAGATTAATTAACGCCCCATTCTTTCACCCGAGCAATTGACTCTGAATCTACCTCAGACCTCCGCAGATCGATGCCACCATCTCTTCTTGCCTTCCTCCTGACTTCCTGTATTTTTATATGGGTACGTATTCATCAATATGATCCTATATGACCACCTCCTTGCAAGCACGTTTACTCCAGGCCCTGCCGTGTCATCCATTATGCTATGTAGGCATCATACCTTCTGCGCGAAGTTCCACTTCAATGGCGGTGGCCGTCGTAAATTAAGCCTTGCTTTTACCTTGCCTCGCCAGCGGGGCACGGAAACTGGTCTCGGTCCTGATTTTCTACGGCGCGCCTGTAAGCGGGGATAGGATCAGAAGACGAAGCTACCTTCCCGTCGTACGGCATTACACTGGGATCCTTCGATTAGCTTACTTGACCACTGTGTCCAGACGGGAACTCCTTAATTCTGCGCCCACCATCATATTCCGATTGCAGCCAAGGTCAGTAGCATCTCTATTTTTTTGCCGGAATTTATTAACGGAGCTGGCGCATTTTCCGCCAGCATCTCCCATCGATCCACGAGATTACGGTTCAATTATGTGAGTCGAAGCCAGTTAATCTCAGGGCAATCCGTGCTCTGCGCTCAGTCAGAAATACGGCATCCAGGTAGTCCTCGACCGTCAGGTCGTCCGACTCACGACCTCCTCCCCTCCCTCCACACCAGCCCTTCGCATGGATAAAACAGTACTTAATCTCCAGCGTTAGGCTCTTCTCCGACTGATATGTTTTATTCTCAGACTGCGGCCGTTGTTGGCAGTTCCGTCATCTCGTTCGCCGCCGGAATATCGCAGCAGATGAGGGTGCGCTAGGTAGCCGCCGTTCTCCAGACCTGCTGATCCAGCGTGTTTGCAGGAAGACGTGATGAGCTCCACCCTGTTGGCGCAAATAGTGGCCGGCACTCGCTTCAACCGCATGACGGAGGCCAGCCAGTGGTACGCCGAATACTTTGATACGCTGGGGCTGTTCGGCTGGCGCACACGGCCTTACTCGTGCGTATCCCCTCGTTGTATCCAGGGATCCCGTAGTTGACCTCCATGGTGCAGGCGGGATAAATTCCCAGAGGCGCAGCAGCTGCCTTCAGTCGACGCGGCTATCGTCGCATTCTCCAACAGGATGACAGCGCACGAACTCGAACTTGTACAGGAGAGCATCGCGGCAATGAAGCTCAACCCCGGCGCGACAAAGCTCTTCAACGAGGAGAGCTATCAGGCGTCCATCGCAGACTTTCAGTTCATTGTCTGGTGAGAATTCCATCTTCCCTCCGCATATCTGCTTTGTATTAATAATTTGGCCAAAGCTCTCACACCACCCGCGCCAGCATTTGCTACTTCCAATATCGCACTGAGACGCCGATGCAGGACGCCGTTCTCTGGGGGGACTTCGGCGGGACGGGTGTGGACTTCTTTGCGGGTACACTCCATAGCCCACCGTGATCCGTTGATCGTATTTACATGGATTATAGGCGCGCAAGACATGCTGCTCGACCAAGAGGAGTATGCGGCGGTCCGCGAACATGTCATCCAACAGGTCCGCGCAAGTTCTCGGAAGAAAATAGTGGAGATCTGAGCCTGTGGGGGTATTTCCGTGTACTAATTGAGGCACTCGAAATCGAATGTGGTCGTTGTTCGTGTGAGAGCCGGCTGAGTTGAGGCTGAGCCTTGGCCGAGCCCGCGGAAGAAAGGATGCAAAAGCAATCCAAAAGGTGGAACTCCAGCTGTATTTCCCGGCGTCGATTACTCTCAGACAAACTCTTAATATACACCAGAGATTTTGGGAGTGGCAACTGGAGTTAAGCTTATCTTATCTTATCTTATCTGCCATCATTTGTGATCTTCTCCCTCACGGTGCCTTGACTCCTGCCGCCATGACAATCGTCCCTCGATCATGCAAACCGCCTTTCGCACTTGTTTCGCATTCTTTGCGTAACCAGAATCCTAACCCACGACTCCGAACGCGTTCCATACCGGTCCATACCTCGGTGTCACCCGAATCACACGGCCATTCTAGACCTACGACACGACTCAAATGCTCGCATACCACGATTCAAACCGAGTATTTGACCTCACACTTCACACGACAAGCTCTATCCGTTACTTTTGCTGGCTGGAATCATATAACCCTCGACATCTTTTGATCGACGACCGCGTTCCGCGAGGCAACTCTATTTCTCGCTTGTTCCAATTCTCACGCGATTCCAAAGGCCCCAGCGAGCCCGGCGTTCTTCTTCATGGCTCCAATACCCAGCATCTCCACTCAAAACTCAGTTGATGTCTTCTCATCTTCCTGGTCATTACAGTCCTTTGTCTGCATCGCTCCCCTGCGCCTCGTGTCCACCTCGATGTCTCCGTTCATTTGTCAAGTCGACGGCTCACATGCACGCATTCGACGCGTGTCGTGACTATCTATCTCAATACCTGAGCGACTGCACCATTGGTATCGAAGGACGGCAACTCGAACAAGGCCATCCAGAGTGATATGCTTCGCACACAATACGTTCGAAGGATTGGGGATCAACTCCGTCAATTAATATTGGTGCGCCTTACGTCGAGCCTCGATCATAACATAAAATTAACCGATGCAGCGTGCGTGCGCGTTCCTTCCAAGTTTCACCGCTGGGCTTCCTGCCATGCACGAACCGGACGCCGCACCTCTTAAAACCAAGGTCGCCCTTGGTTGGTGCTCCTCGTCCTGCCCCCGTTCTTTCTCCCTCACGCTCAGCTCCCCCCTCCTCTCGCCTATCTCATCTACCAATGTCTGAAGTCCTCGGCGTCATTATAATTGCTCGCAACGGTGACCGCCGCGAGTACTATCAAGACCCAAAGACCTATGCGCCGTCGCTGACGGAGTCAACCGCACTCGGTGTCGTGCGTGTGCCACCCTGTCTTTACTGCCCGATCCTAATTACCATCACCAGACTGACCTCCACCTCCTCGGCACGCAGCTGCGGGAGACCTACCTCACCCCCGGATCGGCGACCTTCATTTCGTCGATCTCGGGCGACATCGCGGATACGCAGCAGATCAGGGTGCGAGCGAAGGCCGGGGGCGAGGGCACGGTCGTTTTCGACAGCGCCATCGCGCTCCTGCAGGGCCTCTTCCCCCCCAGTTCCCGGAACAAGATCACACTGGCGAACGGGACAATTGTGACGGCTCCACTCGGCGGGTATCAGTACGTTCCGAGTGCGTCGTGTCCATTGTTCCTCTCGATCTCTTTCGCTGACGGCGCGGTGATATCTAGTTGAGACGGTGGAGCCCGGAAATGACCGTTCGCTGGAGAGCTGGACGGACTGCCCCGTACGTGTCATCTTCTGCGCGTGTGTGATGCCTCTAAATTTTTCGCAGGCGTTCCAAAAGCAAGTCACGTCATTTCACGATTCGGACGCTTTCAAGGCCAAGGCCAAGGACGCAGCCTCGTTCTTCACGGACGTGAAGGACTATGTCTTTGGACGCCCCACTACCCTCGAAAATATTGTGCGAGCTCGATTCCTGTAATTCTTTCATTCCTATGCTGACCATGCGTCATTTCCTCAGGGGAATGTCCGTATAACGCCCGGGTTTTCCGTGACATGGCGCTAATTATCTGACCTTCATAGATCTACGACTTCATGAACACACAGCTTACTTACAATCAGACGTACGCATTCCGGCTGCCCCCGACCTATATCGACCAGGCCCGCGCCCTTGCGAACTTTCACGAAGACGGCGTGTTCTCTGACTCCCAGGCCAACGGCATCGGAAACAGTGCGTCCCCCCTGCGAAACAATTCTATACACTCAAATGATGTAATGGTGGTCATCAGTTGCCGGTCGGACTCTCTTGCACACCATCTTGACTTCCCTCGAGCGGATCGCGTTCAACAATGATCCTCTCCAGTTCATGCTCGTGCAGACCTCATACCAGCCGCTCATCTCGCTCTTCCACCTGGCCGAGCTCGCCAAAGACCACCCGGAGCTCAACTCCATCCGTGAGTTACCGCTTCCCTTCCCAAATGTCCGGTGGACTGATTCATGCCTGGCGCGCAGCAAACTTCGGCGCATCCCTCGCGATTGAGCTGCGTCGTGGCTCGCCTCCGGACCTGCGTGACTTCCTGCGCTTCAAGTTCAAGAACGGCACCGCCGACGATTGGAGCCTCCTCCATGCCTTCGGGAACCACGCGGACATCCCGCTCACGGAATTCATATATCGCGCGGAGGTGCGCAGATCCCTATCCCTACTCCTTATTCTTTTTGTAAATTTGTATCCAGGGCGCCGCGATCACGAGCGACAAGCAGTGGGCACAAGTCTGCGGAGCCAAGTCCGGATATTCGTCGACCGCGATGCAGATCGCGGGTAAGAACAGCGTACAGTTCGCTTTCGGGTCGATGGTGCTGCTCGTGCTGTTCGTCATCGCAACTCTGCTAGTACGCGCGCGGCAGGCGCGCGCAGGCCGGTACGTCCAGCTGCCAAAGGACGATCCTGAGGTTCGTATTACTCGCCCACTGGTTGTGTGCGATGCTGATTCTTGACTCGACAGACGGTGGAGGTCCGCCCGCAAATGGAGAAGGGCCACCTGGTCTGAGCGGGGGTAGCGTAGGGCATTCATTGGTTTCTGGTTCACTCACATGATTTCTTTGTGTTCCCGAGGCAAAACATATTCCGAGTCTTGAGCGAACTCTATTATACGACGTAGACCAATATACATCTTTGTGGTCCACCTCTTATGTAAACCGTTTGGATTCTGCCCCACGTTGAATTGTAATCCGTTCATAGTAGGAAAAGACGGTCGGAATTCTTCCGTCTTGTGGCTATGGGAAGAATCTGGGAACTCCGGTTCCAGAAACCCGAGTAGGATTGTGCACTAGAAGGCGTCAATGGAAGCGAGCCAACCGAAATAAATCTCGCGTAAATTGACGATACAGAAGGCACGGCTTGAGATTGCCCGATATTTTGTTTTATTTTCAACCTGAAACTGATGGGACTCACCATACCAACTCGTCGCAAGTTGAACTTTGGTGTTTGGGTCGTATCTTATCGATCTTATCAAGATTTTCTCTCCCATCATTTCTGATCCCGCCCTTGACTCCCGCCACGACATGGTTGAATCGGTCTTCAGCATACAAGAGCTTTGCGACCATATTGATCACCATATCGCAGTCGACGATTCCCCTCACGATACTCTGAAATCCACCGCTCTCGTCTGCCAGACGCTGTACATCCCCGCCCAATCCCCGACGTCATCCTCGATCCATTCCACGTCCCCGGTACGGATTGGAGGAATGGGGACTTCGAGGCAATTGTATCTAGGGCTCTTCGTCTCTCCGGAATCTTGGCGGCCTCGCCTCACCTCCTACGGTTCATTAATTCCCTCCATCTCCTCGCAGATACTGCGGTCCTTACACTACTATCCAGGACACACTTCCAAGTCCTCCGAAAAATTGGTCTTAGTTTCTTCACTAGAAAGTTACCGTCAGCCGATGTATTCCATTTCGCCAGAGATCTCATTGCACTGCCTTCGATGCGCGAGGTGGACATCGTCCAGCTCACCAAGGGCCAGAACCGAGGTTCGGACGTCCTTGCAACTCTCTTCGAAAGATGCACTCGGGCGTGGGAGGCAGTCATCTTTCGCAAGGTCTATGCTCCCTCTGGCCTCGACAACACCTGCGCTCCGCGCCCCAGAGAACAATGTGCCAAAATCAAACGGCTGCCGGTGGATGGCTCAGACGACTTCGAGGATTGGTTGATCTCCCCTTCGCGCCCATTCGATTTCACCGAACTCGTGGAAGTCGCCGTTCAGCATGATTCGGGGAACCCCGCCCTGTGGTAGGTCTTGACCTCCGCTTGCATGAGCATCACACGACTGCGGATTTTCGGCGGTAAATCGTGTGTGACTCCCTCAAAGTTCCCACTGATTCAACATCGTAGAGATCGCCCAGGAAATCGATCTGTCGAAGTTCCCCGCCCTAACGTTCCTCGAACTCCCGTGTTTCACCAGTGAAGCAATTTCCGGTCTAAACCCCGACAATTGCCTCGAGAAACTCATTCTCTATGCCGGCGTTTTGCATTCGAACGCACCACGATCGTTTACGTTTTCTAAAACCGACACCCCATCACCAATTCCCGACTGCCCGCCCTCTAGCAAATCGGCATCCGAATTTTTGGCTGGCCGACTGTCCCGTACGACTTGGAGTCAGTCAAACCTCATTTCCCCAAACTGGCAGCCAAGGGGTTGCTCACGATGATCGACGAGACGTGTGCGTATTTTGTGTGCTCGACCTTCCCTGAAGCTCAATATCTCCAGATTCCCGTCGACGCGTATGAAAATCAGGAGAGGCACTCGAACGTGTTCAAAAGGTCTCTTCTTTCGCTCGGTTGGATTTCTACTTCCAGCTTACCGCAGAAGCACATCTCTAGGCAACCAGATATTTAGTCCCCCACATTGTCGAGGCCTCGAAATATAAATTGATGCAAACATACTGAATATTCGCTCGGTGGTATGTAGTGCATAGAAATTCAAATCATTTGTTATCCCACAAGCCTTCACTGTCTCCTTCGGACCCACAGCCTCGCCGTTGGGTTCGGACTCCTCATTTGGCCAAAGGTATATTCCGGCGGTCGAACCCCTTCGTTATCCGATTTAATGTCGTAGGCGACGAGCATATGGGCCAGCATCGCCTTCAATTCCGTCGCAGCGAAGAACCTGTACAATATGGGAAGTCAAAGCCTGAGGTAAATCCGAAACAAAGTCCCCTCACCGCCCAGGGCACGCGTGCGTTCCGTGCCCAAAGACCAAGTGCTCCGGCGCAGTCGAGACCATATGATTTTTGAAAATGCCCTTTTCACCGGCCTCTCGGCTCTGTTGTTCTCGCATCCTCGAAAACCGAAAACCATCAAACACGTCGGGGTGGTCGTAGTTCACTGTGGCGTGATTTCAGTTCACTCTGGCCGTACTAGAGAAGATGGCTCACCAGGGTCATGCTGGACCGGCCGCCCCGAAACACCGACGAAAGAGCCAAAAGGAATGACCGTCCCATCGGAAAATCTAAAACCTTCCTTCGCCACAACCTTCCGAGTCATTGCAACTAACAACGGCTCGATGGTAGGAAATAGTACTCAACGCGTAAACACACTTACTAGACTGGGCTCCATTCAACCGCTGTGACTCGCGGATGAAGCTGTCAACCTTGTGCATATTGGCCAGCGCAGACTTGGTCCATCCTTCCTTGCGAATAACACGCTCCACCTCCTCCCGCATGGGCTGGATATGGCTGGGATACGTCGTGAGGTCAAATAGAGCGTCAACGAGTGCCTGTCGTACCGTGAGCAAACGATATGCGTGTTTATTCAACCCATAGATTATACCATCGTAGATGTGTGGATGGCGGCGCTGTTCGTGAGGAGCACCCGCAGCGCGATCCCAGACACATCCCGCTTCTTCTCCGGCGCGGCATCTTGTATTAGCCACGAAATGAGATCATTCTGAAATGTATTTAAGCTGCCATGGAATAGTTCGATAATTCGGGAGAAGCTAAAAACCCACCGGCTTATCAGGCCAATCCGGGCCCAGTTCATCCTCTTTGGCCAGCCTTTCTCGGATCACCGGTCCCAGAAATCGCAGGACCTGACGAAGGCCCTGCTTCCTGGGGGAAATGAGCCTACCTACAATACTACGCCTCCTCAGCATGAACTAGAGAGTCAAGAAGGCGGATACGTACGGCCTCAAAAAATTGGGGAACATCCTGATGATCTGCCCGCGCAAGAAGACTGCGATCGTGAACGTGATGCCGAAGTTGAGGTACTCCTGGTTCCGGCCTTCGTTCATCATTCAGCCCAATATGAGCACGTCATTTGGTAGAATGCATACAAAGAGGAAGACCGCAAAATAGGCGGTTGCTTGTCCGAGCGACTACCTGCATGATGCTTGGCAACGCTGTAAATGTTTCCCAGTCTGCAGGGCAGAATGAGAATCGAAGGACGGGTGACATCAAAGGGACCACTCACCTTCACTCTTCACTTTAAGTACATCGTCAAAGGCGCACATAATCTCGTCTCTCACTTCGGGGAAGCAACGCCCAAGATTCCGCGTCAAGGTCGTGCGCACCGTATGGTGGTGGTACGAATCATCTGCCACTTCTCTCCCTGTCATATAACTCGCTTGCAGTGTCTGAAAATACCGGTCGGTCGTCCAAGAAGCCAGTAGAAAGGAATTTTACACACTTCCTCGACGCCATGCTTGAAAGACAGCACGTCCTCCGAGGCAGATGAAACTTCACCGATCCTCTTCTTCCCATTCGCCACATAGTCCCATTGGTAAAGACTCGGGACCCGGAACACACCGTCGGGATTTCGAAGGTAGCCCTGCAGGACGATATCTGCCGCGTTGTGGAGGAGCTGGTATGCTGCCTTGTACGATGAAATGGCGCCGTTGGATCCGATAAGCGGAGGAATCGTGTCCTATCCTCATAAAATGAGATAGTGGGGAGTGTATGAGGATATATTCGCACCTTCTGGCGCCCCCGGAGCCATGAGATTGTCGTCGCTACGGCGAGGGCGTAGAGGAGGACAACTATCGTATCAGTTGCGAGAAAACTCATCGTGGTATGGTGAGAGGTGTCCTGGTAGTTCCGCGTTTGTGCCAACAAAAGATGGAAGCTTGCCTATTTTATCCTCCCTGTTTACGGCACACAAGTTTCCGGACGTGAGAAAGAGACCCCAAAATATTACTCGGAGTCGGGTTGAGGTGGGTCAGTTCTGCGCCTGCCCGATACAGATGCTGTTGGAGCTCAGCTCGGACCCACTGGAACCAGAACTGCTGGGTGGAGGCTGTCCGTCCAGATATTCTCCCAGATGTAGTCCATCGTCTTCCGAACGCTGCGTCGCGCAAGACAATAATGTGCACCACGCGTATATCCATTCCAAGACGTTCTCGGGGGCCATACCCGCCGTCCCGAAGTCGTCTTCATCCACAGCGCACGACCCACCCCACCATGTGCGCTGCAGCGAGCGACACATCCACATCGCAATGATCGCGTGATTCGCATCCACATCCATGGATCCAGCCGCACGTTCGCCGCAAGGCGAGTTTGCGTGGATCAAGGAGTGCTAAAGCGCGAGTTTACTACGCGTCATGGTTCCGCGCGAGCGGTATTCATCGCGGATTCAGAGCGTCAGAAGTTGGCCCGAGCCGCGATCGCATTTGGTTCGGCAGGATTCGGCAAGCCGTCGGACCACTCGCCCGAGTCTAGGCCTCGCCTCAGTCCGATGCGCTCCGATCTCTGTTTCCTTTTTGCCAAAACGCAAACCGCCCACAGACCCCGCCCTGCCCCCTATTCGCTAGCTCCTGATCCCTCGAAAATCCGGCTTCTGCTGGCCCGAGCTGAAACAATCAGAATTCAGAATTTAGCGCGGCCGTCGGATGCATCATCTCTTGCACTGAAAATCGCCATCCTTCCAAGCATATGTACTCATCTCCACAGTCGCATGCCACCAACTAGCACTACGTTCCGGCATCGCCTAAACTTAGCGGGCTAGACTCTGTCTAGCCCAAGTATAGCAACGATCGATCAACCAGACAGATCAATAGACACTTCTAAATAGACCTAGTGATCTGTCTGGTTGATCGATCGTTGCTAGACTTGGGCTAGACAGAGTCTAGCCCGCTAAGTTTAGGCGATGCCGGAACGTAGTGACTTTCATTAACTCTCCGCATACTCGGTGGTCTCTGGCTGACTTGTGAATCCCAGCCTCAAGCATCGGATTACGATGTGATAATTTGGCAGAATTGAGAGAGCCAGGATACGTTGAAATCGGGTGCGGTGCACGGTGCGAGTCTATGAAATATTCTGGAGGGTGTTCAGCAATTTTTGACTTTTCGCCCCGCGACTTTCACGTGCACGTGAACGGCATTGCAAGCTTCGTTGTCTGTTGAAGCTCCGACGTTCTAGTGTATCCACCTTTTCCTTTCTCTACCACCACCATGCGTGCCACCCGCCCATCAACACCGACCGCCTTCGATGCCTCCCGACCTGAGCGACCTCCCCGATGCCTTCTGCCTCATGGCCCTGCCTGCACATTTTCCGACATAATTCACCCACATTTCTAGGGCATCCTCTGGTGGCAAGACCCTAATCAGTGCGTCTCATATTCCTTGCCACTTACACTCCGCTGCTAACTGCATTTTAACCTGTTTAGCGCGTCTGACGTCGTCTCCGTGCCACCGACTTCCGCTCCCCGGTGGCATCCCCCGCCGCTTTAACGTGCTACGGGTATGCTGGGACCGGGTCCGCTCCATGCCACCTCCTCCCCGCATGAAATTCAACGCGCTCCTTATTCTTCCGCATTCAAAATTCCCAGCGCCAACCACTCTCATCGTTCGAGGGGTAGTTTCAGATTGACAGTAGGAAAGCTTTGAAATGTGTATCACTGTTCTCAGATCATGCGACATGAATCCAACCATGGCAGTAACTTCAATCTGGATGCTCGCACTACGCGTGAGGGCCGTTCATGCGCTACGATCTTCGACATGGATATCAAAGTGCCCCTTTCATCCGGCCCTCTTACATCCGCAGGTAGTTGCGTACTGGACAGCGAAGAGGAGAAGGACGTTCCAACGGACAGTATTCACGATCGCCGTGCTGGAGGTCCTACGTTCAATGAGAGCTGGTAACGACAGATAACGCAGGGTAGCTCGATGCGACGGCCTGGCTCATGATGTCGTTCTCCGCATGTAGGACCATCTCTGTGATCCTGAGCCGCGGGAGTGTTCAGGAGGTTGAAGATGCGACAGACTTACGGCACTAGTACTGCAAGAACAAGAGGCCAATCAAAACTTGCAGGCGGAAATGTGATGTGCAGCACTCGTAGTGCGTATAGATTAAGATTTTTTCGTCAGAGGAGGGGTTACAAATCTCGTTCTTTGAGCGCAGCGGTCGATTAATAATCTGGCTTGCTCCACGCTTCCTCCCAGCCGATTCCACTGAAGTCCCACAAACGCTCCTTTTCTCCATTAGCAACCCAACCCAGCCCGTCCATCAATACACCTGCAACGCGAATGAAAAGAGTACCATCCACCGTCGCCACTCCCGTGTGAGTTTCATTCCCTGAAGCATCAACCGCGCCGATGACCGTCCCGGCAGGAGTTTTACCATACTGCTTGGCACAGTAGAGCAGCATGCGAATGGCCTTGATGACATGAGGTTCCGAATGGAGGGTGGCATTATTCAAGATCGGCAGCCACGGGCTCCCGCCGCCCAACTTCCCAAGCGCCGTCACAGTAGAGTCAGTGGTCACCCCGGGCGGCACTGGAACCGCGGGGTACGACATCGCAAGCGAGGAATCGATGCGGGGGCGACCGCGCAGAATGACGAACAGAGCCACAGACCGCACGTAGGCCTGTAGAAGCTGTGCCTTGTGGATGGGTTTCTTCATCGCATCAACGATTACACGGAGGAAGAGGGAGCATGTAAGGAAGTGCATGAGGATGAAATCCATGCGCGGTTTTCGTCCACTTTTCCCAGTGGCGCCGAGCAGCAGCGTCGCCTGCCACATGCATTCTTCGATCTTCTTGGCGAAATCCTCAGGGGCGGCGTCGTCGTGCACGTTGAACGTCCACTTGGCGTAAACCTCGCGGATTGCAACGCTGCGTTCGGGACTCGATGCCATCCATTTCGCGAGCCGCTCAGGATTGATCCCGTCCTTCTCGTACGGCGGGGGTGCGAGGTTCGGGGACTGGTACACTTCGCGGAGGAGAGAAAGCAGCGTCGTCGGAGGGCCGACCTTTATTTCCGGAACTCCAGATGGCATGTCCATCAAGCTAGCAAGTTCAGACGAGGTAACAGCCGCCTGCGCGAGGCCTTGACACCAGAAATATTACAGTGTCAGCATCGGTGGAGCCGATGTTTCGAGCAGCGTACCTTGAGCCACCATGAAATCCTGTCCGAACTCGATTCCGAACTGGAACACCGATCAGCCATGAGCGAAGCAGTGTGGAACGATCGATACGCACCCCGGTCTGGATTATAGGGTGTAGCAATCCACCCACAAAGCGCGCGAGCATCAGGGATCCATTTCCATTTGCCTCTGGGGAAAATATGTAACGCTCGAGTGCCCCAGAGACGCCGTGTTTGAGAATCTCGGCGGAGAAGAACGTCAGATAGTCCGGATACATGTCGGCACTTCAACCGAAGGATGAGATCTGCGGAATGTGGAGGGTCTCGAAATTTACACGCACTGTGCAGTCCCCAGGCTGCCCGTCCAATTCACCTCGGTGATCCTGTTCGTCTCTTTTCCAGGCTTTCCGTTCGGGTGAAGCGGCCGCTGTATGGCGGCGTCTTGGTCGTGCATCGCCTGGATGGTTTCGGCTGGTGCTCCCAAATCGTGCAGGGACAGAATACTACGGGCTCGCCATCAATCGATGTAGGAAGGGAATAGACGGAGTCCCTACTGGTGGGACAAATGGTTGACAAAGTGCTCGTCGTTAAAGAAGCAGTGGTGAGCCACGCAATCCTCGTGGAGAAGTTGGGTTACGAGGGCTTCCGACGCGGGGGTTCCGCCGGGGAGAGATACGAGACCGGGCTTGAGTGCTTTCATGGGAAGGGAGGTCATCTTATCCGGAAGAGTGAGGATGAGAGCACAAAATTGCGGCGCCTTTTAATACGAAGCTCCGCGCGTGTGATGGTCATCCGAATGACGGTCGTAGAATCGATGCTCAGCTAAAATAATTGTCTTGCAAAATAAGAAATATTGGATTTCGCCGAATGAGCTAATGCCCATGACCATTGATTGGCAGGCGCCGCGGCCAGTCAAGTTACCCGTATAGTATGTGCTGGTTTTTTGCAGGTATAAAGACCCTGCCGTTTCGTTCAGGTCTTGAGAATCCATTTGGCTCTTCGCTCCAAAGGAAATTTGCAACACAATCCCAGTGGGAATCCATCCAAAAACGACGTGCACTTGGTACGGTGTGTGTAGGATCTGCCGGCTGAGCACCAACGATCTGCGTGGACTCTCGGGGATAAATGGTAGAGGCTTGTGAGTTCGATTACGCCAAGATGGCTACTAGCTTGCGTGGCTTCGGCAGGAAGTTGGACCAGTGACATATCCCCAAAATACAGCTATACATGGGGTGAGAATATATTCCTGGAGACAAATATCTCACCCCCTGTCGTGTCCTCCGTGTGAGTCGGCATGTTCGTCTGAGTCACTCAAAAATAACTCGTCACGCGCTGCCCATATCATCAATCTCTTGGCTTCGAACTCATTCAGTGAACGGTCGACAGGGGCAGCGACACCGCGTATGTCAGGTCCTTGCCGACAGAGATTGACCACAGCGAAGTCGCCGTGCGCCCCTCAAGGGTCCCGATCTCTGCTTCACACTCAGAGGCCGAGGTGAAGGGCAAACATGCACTGCGGGACGAGCGGACCCAGTCGGCAGAAAGGTCTTCGGATGCAGGCCGGCGCCCAGATACCATTCACTACCCCAGCTACGCGCGAAGGTCAATTGTCGGCGAACGCAAGGCAGATTTCCATTTCGGGATTTTCTAGACCGACGGGGAGACCGCGGAGGTGGAGGTCGGAACAGAAGGGATGTGTCGGAAAAGTGTTCCCAACCTCCATTTGCTCATGGCTGCCCCCGATGTTCCCCGTGCTCGAGCAAGGCCGTAATTTAAATGTGAGAAGATGACTGATAGTTTTTTTTCGGAGCGTCAGGCGAGAGAAGAATATATAGGCGTGCAATGAATGACGCACATCCAGCGGTCGTTGGATCTGCGGAGGGCGGTTGGTCAGAAGGAAATATCAGGATGAATAGAGCGTGCCCATAAATATACTCGAGACATGCTGTGCATGTCTCGGGGTTGATAAGGTGCACATGTAGCGCGAGGACGTGTCAATGAGCGTCATCACTGCTCGAGGAGAAGGCGTGGTCCAGGCGCTGGGTAGCGAGGGCTGCGCGTGGTCAGGGAAGTGGAGAGGGAGGTCACGAAGAGGAGTCAAAAGAGATATAAGAGAGGGGCTCAGAGCCGTGACCATTTATGCGTATTGGTAGACTGGTAGTACGAGTCACCACACATCCTTTCGTGCCGCGTGCCGCGTACCGCGTGAGGGGCGGGCGGCGTCGTCTCCAGCTTCCTTTGAAGGAACTTCCTGGCACATATAAGGCTGGGCGCGGTGTGGTGGATGCACAGGATATGCGTGACGCTACTCAGGTACTTGTTCGGGGGCAAAGACCCATCCAATCCCAGAAAAAGCAGTGGGCGCGCTGCGGATGAAAGCGATCGAGGCCTAGTTCTCGGTAGACAGCCTTGAAAGGGATCCAGCCTGTGCGCAAAGGAAGGACCGAGACTTGCTCCCAGTGCTGAATTCAGCCCTCGTTTCTACGGCATCGCGACTCCGCGAGATCTTGCTCTGGGGACGGCGAACTAAGGATCTTAATTGTGGCGATGGCACAAATCCATGCCTAAGGCCTGGATTCACGGCATGGACCAGAGGCATGACAGTGGAGGAAGCAACAGGTCGAGGCACTGCCACGTCATATTGATGTCCGCCGATCAACGGCTGTCTCGGATCTCCTCCCATCATGTTCGTCGTCTCAATTCTTCTAACTGGGCTCGAATTGCAGCATACACACCCGACGGTACGGCATCTATCCTATTTCAGTTCCAACATCTCACAATCTGGCTGGAAGGGGCCCATTCGACGCCACATCTGGACTAAGGAGGTGGCCCCAACTTTATGTGCGTGTTTTCTTCGGGTTGCCCTTGCTGGCCTTATGTTCGTTCACAGAACTTCTAACGATGTAACTCGTGTTGTTGCAGGACAACCGACCTTGTCGAATTCCTCTCCTTTCTCCCAAGACCTCTCTTTCTGGCCGGGGCTTTTCCTCGGGCACTGATGTGTCCTGAAGTCGGCGGAACAGAGTGTCGCACGACTGCGACTCTCTGGCGGTGATCATGTTCCCACTCACTCATTGAACCTCCCAGACTTTGCCTTGCGAATTGGGGACCCTCGTCGCCAGTGCCCCAATGCTGACCCTCGAGGTCAGGGTTCCTGGTGAGCCGAATGACCGCCTCAGCTTTAACTTACCACCAGTTACAGCCTCTGTTCGGCGACTGCGGGTAAGAGGCTTGCTCGTAGTGATGGTTGCCATACGTGCGTGCTCAGATTCAACACATTACCTCATTGCTAATGCTACCTACTTACCTACCTAATGTGCCGTGCTATAGATGTGTTAACCGTGCCCCGTTAGCCGCTGGTATCCCGGGATTTCTATCCGGAATTGCGCACAGAAATTAACCAATGCTAGTGTGTCATCGCTCGTGTTTCCTTATTTATCTAATTCTACATGGACTAGATGTTTCAGTTTTATTCGCCGCCGATGTTGGGCTGAGGTTGTCAACTTTCAGGACTTCAGGGCTTCCAAGCTGGTCTGAGTCGGATTGACAGGGGTGAATGTGAGTCCATCAAAGGTTTTGATGCGTCCAATCCCTACAGCGGTCTTTCTTCAGTCCTTTACTTCCGTAACTCCAGCGCACCTGCGAATTTGACTGACGGAGGATGACCTAGCGCGGCGTGAATGCACGGTAACTACTCGTTTTACAGACGGAATTACCGCAGGGGTTATTTCAACACGACAGTGTTTACCACTCCACATCCCCCTGCTGGCCGATGAATACCGCCGTCCTTCCCTCTGTCTCCAGTGCGGCCTTGACAATGATTTTGCACCCATCTGCAGGGGACATCGTCCCGGTGTAGTTGTTCAAGCTCGTCGCATTATAGCCTGCCAAAAATCAATGAGAAACTCAAAGATCGACTAGGTAGACGCACCAGGGCATATCGACACCACGCGGATCCCCGTCCCTTTCTTCTGCTCCTGCACGGCCCACTGAATGGTGAGGCTGTTCAACGCGCTCTTGCTGGAGCTGTACGCTGGGGTGTAGTCGTAAGGCGGGTCCGTCTTTAGGACGGCCAAGGATCCGATGGTGGAGGAGATGTCGAGGATTGCGCCGCCGTGGTTGATCAACGGGAGGATGGCCTCCGTAAGGGCGGCTGTTCCAGCCACGTTGACCTCGTAGGTGTCTTTGAACGACAGGCTATAGACCGCAGCGCTACATGGTATGTTCCAAAATCAATTCATCGAAGGTCGGACGAAGACACGTACTTGTTTATGAGCACATCTAAGCCAGGGAGATTTTTCGCTTTCAAGTGATCAACGATGGCTGCATGCGCTGCCTTGATCGAGCTGGCGTTGGTGATATCCAACTGCACTGGCACGACGGTAGATGAGGGATGGATATCGGATGCAAATTTGGCCAGGGATTCTTCAGCAGCCGCGATCTCACGGGAAGCTTCAGACGAGAGGAATCAGTGACTCACTGATCGGGGTCGACTAGGCTCACACATTTGACGTAGACGCGAGTCGTTGAACAGTGTACATGCTCAGACCTGAAGTTATTTACGGTGAGTATTTGCTACAAGGATAATCTCCAGTCACCATCTTACCTTGGTTCGACCCCGTAACGAGAATGCTGCGAGTTAGACCCATTAGAGTGAGCGCGCGTTGGACAGGAACCAACATGTTCGCCTTCCAACCTTAAGTAAAGAATACGGACGCCAAGTAAACAGCTCAGTAAGCAGATCGGTAAGGCAGTGGACCTTACTAAGGCTCAGCAAGGCTCATGAGCGGCAGGAGCATGTACACAGAAGGCGTAAGTTCACGAGTTCCGACACACTGAGGATTGGGGAAATCGACAACAGAGACTGTTTTAAGTAGTAAATTGACCCAAGAATCGTAACTAAAGGTACAGGCTTTATATTAACGAGGGGGTGGCGGTGCTAATAATGATGGAATCAAAGATCGTTCCGGCACCGACGGAGACTGAGGGAAAGGAATGGAGTCGGCGCTCCACGGGATACACGTCGAGTGTGTGAACTAGAGAATAAACGAGACATTAGTAAGGAGTGGATGCGGACTGATGCGGAGGAAGGGAAAAGGAAAGCAATTGATGGGGGCGTCACGAAGGGACGATCACGTTCGTTACAACTGATCTCATCTGATCCTAGCGGGTGGCTCATGATATGGCATGAGCGCGCTTGTGGAAAATTAAATTGTCGGGGGCAGGGCGAGAGCAACATTGAGGCCCGAGCGTGTGCACGTGTGGGGAACGGCCGGTGAGGCAGTAGACATGGATCAATCTTACCGAGGAGGCTGCGGGAGGGCAGCCGACACTGTTGAACTCGGTTGAAATCTGATTTGCATTCTCGCGCGCTGTGCGGTATCTATCTTATCATATCCGAATCTAACCTCGTGGTTTTAGCTCCTCCCGCGTCCCTTGCTCTCGCTACAATGGCAGAAACAGTCTTCAGCATTTAAGAGGGTTGCCGAGAACATCACTCTTTGCGATTCCTCCCATACCGACCTGAAATCGGCCGCCCTCGTCTACCACTCCCTCTGTACCTCCGCCCAATCCCGGATATTCCGCCACGGCATCCTCGATCCGTACAGACTTCCCGGGAGAACTCGAGACACGCAGGATTCTGCGCGAGAAGCCGCTGTGTCGGCTCGTGGACCTGCCTGCTTCCTTTGGTACTGTATGCGAGTTGCGCGGTACCGGTAATTTGTGTGGGTGTCTCAGGGGAGGGCTATCACCTTGTCTGTCTGCTGATGGCGTTCAATGTTCTCCTATGTTTGAAGTCGAGTGAATAGCAAGGTTGTTTCTTGATTGTTTCAAGTTTCAACGCAATGAACAACCCGATAATCATGATTATGAGTTGCGCACGGCAATCATTGATAATTCTCGGCGGTGGATGTTTTTTCACACCGGATAAGGAAAAATCTAGGACACTCTGGGAGATGAATCGAAGAAGATGGCTCGCTTCGGGCACGCAGCGCGACCATGTCCCGTGGGGATCCGACTAGAACTGGGGGCAGGGCAGCTGTTATACCGAAAACGTCCCAAAACAGAAAAAAATCGGTCGCGCCAGGAGCTGTAACCTCTTACGGCGCGTATCTAAAGCAGCGTAGATCGTATAGCATCATTTTAGCCGACCTGCCAAAGGACCGACTCGAGCCCTATCGCGACGCACTCATGCGGCTCGTAACGCAGCCGGCAGCTGGACACTCTCATCAGGAAACACCTCTGCTAATAAGGTCGGATTGCCACGAAAGTTGGGGTAATCCGGCCTCATTACCTTGCTTAGATCCATTAGCTTTCTAGTGACGTTGGAAATAAATTAGTGGCGATCAGACCTTAATTAGCCGGAATTTGCGACGACTATCTGAGACCTGGATGCTGATTTTGGCAGTTGGCACACGAAAAGAGTATATTTAAAGCGGCTAAGAAATACTACACAGAGTGCTACGTACTGTATGTACACCTAATCGCAAGCCCCCCCCAAAAAAAAAACCGCTGAAACACTCAGGTACTCAAACCTAGAAAAACGTGAGCAAGAATGTGATTAAAAGGACTGACTTGGCGGCGAGTGGCTAAAATACATCGTGATGAGGGCGATGGCGCAGTGGAGATGGCGGTGGGGCTCGGCGGGCACCGAAAGGTTGGCGGACAGAACTCTGAAGGAGTGGGACATTAGTGAGGAGCAAAACAAGGCGGGTAAAGGGGTTCCTCGACGCCTCGCACGCTCGGGTCCCGTGCACCAAATTGGACAACGATAGGCGAAGATGGGGATAGGGAGCCCATTTATGGTGCTTCCTCGACAGTACTCCACTCTTTAATGAATCTTCGACAGCCGGAATGTACTGTAATGTCATTGGTGGACAGTTTTCATCAGCCCTTCATACCTTGTTTTCCGCCTGACCTCACCAGCATCGAGCGAGGGACGGTGTACGTGCCTGCCCTCCACGACCACTGCAAACCCTTACCCACTGTGGTCCCAGACATTCTAATCACGGTGGTTCTCCGACGAAATCGGCGACTTCCGCCCCAAAGCATTCCATGAAATGACGAGTTCGCCGTTGGGACTGGGCCTAGAAGGTCTACCGCGTGGGCTTATAGGCGCATTGGCTGCGTCCGCCTGTCAAGGATACAAATCTGGGCCAAGACAAGCTTCAATATGACGATGCGAATAGAGCGTCGGTCCGGCGCCTGGACCATGTTCAAAAAACATATATAAAACCCTCAACAGTACCGATTTTCTTCAGCTTCAGCCCACTCCCTCCACAACTCCAATCCAAGTCCCCATCCCCCAGTCAACATGATTTCCAACATTTTCACGATCTCTTTCCTGGTAATTGCTGACTTCCACATCCATATTTCACTGTGCTGACCTCCCATTTCTTATGCATAGGCTACTCTCGGTAGCGTCGTTGCTTTGGGCCCTGCCGCCGTCAATTTGCTTTCCGCCGGGAACTATGCGATCCTAGCAGAGAGTGGCGTTTCCACGGTCCCTCCGTCGGTCATCAGTATGTCTTACTTGTTTGCCCGCCTTCGCTCCTCTAAATCTTCCTTCTAGCCGGCGCAGTGGCAGTCAGCCCGATCGCAGCCACCGGCCTCACCGGATTCTCGCTCACCCTGGATTCGACTGGTCAATTCTCGACCTCCCTCCAGGTTGTAGGCAAGGTCTTCGCCGCTTCGTACTCCCCCCCCACGCCCGTGACTCTTACCACTGCCATCGGCGACATGGTGGCCGCCTGCGCCAACGCGACCGGCCGTGCGCCCCCGGATTTCACCAATCTAGGTGGCGGTCCGTGCATTTTCCATCGCGACACGGTGTGCCGTCATTCTGAACCTTGTTCTCCAGGTGCGATCGGAGGCTTGTCTCTGGTGCCCGGGCTCTACAAATGGACCACCGGGATCACCATCGGTAGCGATGTCACCCTTGTGGGCGGCGCCACAGACAGTGAGACCTGCATGCACATCCGCGTACGCTCCGGCTGACCGATATTCTTTGCATAGCTTGGATCTTCCAGGTGGCGGGGCCAATGTCTGTCGTGGCAGGGAAGAAGACGATTCTCTTCGGCGGCGCGCTTCCGAAGAACATCGTCTGGACTGTGGCGGGGGCATTTACGGAAGCCGCTGGGTCGCATCTCGACGGGGTTATCTGTGCTAAATCGTCTGCCACTTTGCAAACCGGGGCGACGTTGAACGGCCGGATTCTCGCCCAGACATTCGTCGCGCTTCAAAAGGTGTGTGATCTTGATTTAGTATCGGTTTTTCAAGATTCTCATCATCCATAGGCTACTGTCACGAGTTAAATTAAGGGATTTTGGTCTTCCGGGTTCTCTCTCAATGGTCATAGACTCCTGGACTCCTCTTGCTTTGTAGTGCATGTGTAATATTCTGATACTCCGTTCGCTCTCTGAAACAAAGACTGTCAAGACCGACATGATGCTGAATATGGGTTTGACACGGACAATTGTTAGCCATTGCCTGCACACATGTTTCTACAAATACTTCTATTTCAACTACTGTCGTTTGGTTAATTCCGTGAAATCGCGAACAGGTTTCGCGCCCTCACGTGATTGCCGGCAGACGATGCCGGATGCTGCCGGACTGTTCCAATGCCCGGAACCGGGTGTAAATTTGAAATGAGGGGAGGAGAGGGAAGCCCGCCACAAACCATTTCCGATTTGCCTCGACAAGACCACTCAGGGAAGGTAAGATTTTGGACTGAACACCGATTCACGTGATCACCGGCAGACGATGCCGAAATGTCAGGGAGACCTGAAATCCACCGCTCGTCTGCCACACACCCCATATCTCCGCCCCAACCTCAGTTGTTTCGTCACGTCGGCCTCGATCCATGCTCCCCTGTGGGCATCGTACATAGCAAAGGATTAGTCTCTTATCAACAGACGGTACAACAATAATCGCTCGTACCTCGCCAAGGGTGTACCGGCATTCAAAAAAAAGATATAGGCCCGTTTTTTTTGTTTTAAGCCCTCGCGGAGGGACTAACTAACTAACGTAAGCATTCCCACGCTCCATATAAGGAAATTCACCACGTTTTTAACTCACCGGAAGGCATTCAACGCCCTTGTTGATAGAGCCGCAACCGAAAGATTAACACATACCAAATTTCGTTTGATATGGGAGAGCTTCTCGCACCACGGCTTTCTCGTGCGTGAAAATTGGCTGATCCAGATATGGGTGCTGTTGCCAAACAAACCACCACTGAGTGTGATCATATGGAGCTGATCCACCAAACTGCTCAAACAAGTGTGTGCAGAGGTTCTAACAACATTCTACAGTGAGCCACACTTGAAGAATCGTTCTCGAGATCATAAGAGCTCCCAAAATGTCGGACTCAATTTTTTTTTTCGGGGCCTGCCGGCCGGACTAACTAACCGGCCCTTAGTCACCGGTTTGAATGCCGGTACACCCTTGTACCTCGCGATGTTGTAGTCTGTCGATTACCCGAGGTGTTTGATCCGAGGTGGACCTTATTATGTAATCTCAATTTCTCGAACCTTTCAACCACGGTTAAGACGCGTCTTTTGACAATCCGTGGTAGAATGCCGTGAACTAAACCCCGAATAAGGAGCTTTCTCCGTCATTTCGCTCACCTGGACCTCGCAATCGCGATGCCGAATT
The DNA here is from genome assembly GCA_029204335.1 of Mycena vulgaris. Lineage (NCBI taxonomy): Eukaryota > Fungi > Basidiomycota > Agaricomycetes > Agaricales > Mycenaceae > Mycena > Mycena vulgaris. The sequence goes on from JARGYA010000219.1 coordinate 65,234, forward strand.
TTGATGGGCCGGCCACGTGAGTACGGCAACGTTGCGTTTATCTCCGAACATGGGGAATACAACCATCCTAAGGAGGCAGATCTGCTCAAAACACAGATCCAAGTCTTTTGGCTTCTTATATTTAGTCCGCTCTGGTCAGGCTGAAGCGGGGAAAGCTTTGATGGAATTCAAACTCCGACGATTATATAATAACCCCCACCGCCTAACACAGGGCGCGCGGTGAACTCCAGACTAGCAAAGGATGTGCGCTTGAAGCTCTGCGCCGGCTCTCTTCCATCTTCTGCTATCTGTTCATTCTATCTGTCGGAAAAAAGCCAGTCAGCATGCAACGGCTTGTTACAGCATGTGACCTTGGAACGGCATGGGAGTGCTTCAAACGTCTGGCAGAGAGGCTTAGAACCAGTCTGAAGCCGTTCAAAGGTTTGATCTGAGTTGCAAGCTGTCCCAAGCTGTCCCAAGTCGTCCCAAGGGACACATCTTTTTTTGAGGGCCAGAAAGATATTTTAGGCCAATTCTCGGTGCCGCAGAGGAGTAGATAGATGCATTGAGGTGGTTGGATTTTTTCAACCACTCTTGTTCTCGACATCTGACAGCTGTGGGGCCCGTGTTAAAAGCCTTCAGCAGAGCCCCACCTAGCTCCACCCGGGACTCCGACCAAGGTACATAACTCTGTTGATGACCTCTGAATATTTTCATAACCCTGTGCACATGTGTTAAGCACTTCACTTCAATTAAGTTGAGCAGTGTCACTATCTTACTTACTTCCGTAATACTAGTCATTAATTAATTAATTAATTAATTCCTTACTGAGTCTCTGACCTGCTTGGTTGCGGACTGACTGACTGACTACATTAACTGTGACAGCAAAGAGACCTCCCATTCATAGAGAAGAATGGGAGTGTACAAATTTTGTGACTTTATAGAACTCATCTTAGAAGCCGTTAGAACCATCGACGTGGCTTGGGAGAGGTTGCGTGATTCTGGACTGTGAGTTGCAAGCCAGCTAAGGCATGTGACCATGCAACCGCTTGGAACGCGTTCAACGCCGTTTAAAGCCGAATAAGATTTTTCCGACATCAGTGTCCTTGCAACGACAGACATCCTGGACCCACTATCCAGGACCGTCCTCCGGAGCCTCCGCTTCCATTTCGTCTTGTATTTGGTCCGGAAGTTCATTGGATTGTCCTCGATTCGAGAGATAAAACTCGTCAACGTGAGCACAGCGGTGTGTTTGGATCGATTCACATCCATATTCCAGACCTTCCCGCGGCAAACAGAGTCTCACACATTCCTGGAAGTCTTTCCTTTCCTTTCTCCAGTCACCAAACGCGCCCCTCGTCCCCTGGAGCAGCGTGCGTAGATCAAGAGACTTCAACTGGATGGGACACTGAACCTCGAGGGCTTGCTGACCTCCACGTCATGCCCATTCGATATCACTCACCTGCTTGAGGTCAACATCGGTGCCAGGAACACATCCTCCGTTTTGCGGGCTATGAGTACCACATATAGTACTTGACGATGATTATCTCTGCCCAGCCTGTATATTACCCCTGATGCACCCGCATTAGATTTTCCCTTGGATATTTGTCTTTCCGACGCCCTGACATGCCTGGAACTACCACTGGTTGAGCATTCCAAGTTTTTCAGTGAAAATATTGGTGAAAAACTGAAAAAGTCTGTGGAAAATTCCAGGAAATTCGGGAATTGGCCACACCGGCAGATGCACCGGCGGCACAACCGGCGGCATCTCACGGAGTTTGAATATCATGATGTCATCATGACCCTGTGCTCTTAACCAAAAGAAGCGAACACCACTCATTAGTTTGTATCTGCTGTTCCATCCCGCCGCATCTGCCTCTTTCCTCACTCCTCCATGCGACACCCTGACGCGAGCAGAGAGGGAGGGCCTTCGGTTGAGGTATTTATTGGTTGCACAAGAAGAATGTCGTTCTTTAAAAGACTTAAAACATGCATAAATTTCGTTATCTGCTCAAGAGTGAGAGTCTTGAGTGCCGCATCTTTCTGGAGCGTAGCGAAGAGCGACAGAAGGACCATGCGAGGTTGTCGCTGTTTGGTCTACCCTAACCCTAACTCTGTGATGCGCATATCAAACTCCGTTCAAGCTCGATCATAGCCGGTACGCCGGTGTGGCCATTTCCCAAATGCTCTCAAAAATTCAAAACTTTTTCAGTACTTTTTAATGTCAAGGTGAAAATTTTGGAATAAAATCAAAAAGTACTGAAAAAGTTATATATTTTTCACGTCCTTTTTCAGCGAAAAAAGTGTGAAAAATGAAGAAAGTTTTTTCCAATATTTTCACTGAACAACTTGAAATGCTCAACCACTGTACATCATTAGAATTGGGAAGTGATTTCCAGTTTCACAGTCAAAAACGGTGTGGAAAATGTTACTTTACATACAGGGGAAAACTACCATTGTCTCAAATCTCATTTTTAAGCAAAAAGTCATCTTTAATTCTCTCTGCGGAGCGAATTTCCATATACTGCGCTGCATTTCCTCCACTCGCATTTCCTTCCTAATGCTTTTCTTTCTCTGCTGGATTGTTTCTAGCTGGACTTCCTTTGCCCGACGGCGGTAAAACTCTCTCTGCACCCAACGACAAATATCACATTTGTTTCTGATAACCATTCAATACTTTGGTTTCTGCTTGGTTTGTGTCCACTTTGGTATGCCTGCCAGTGCCGGGCTGGACGGTCACTCGATTTCCCATCAACTTGGTTTGAAATCCGTTCTTTGGTTTAAATTGTGTTCTCTTGGAATCTTTTGTCGTGATAATCCTCCCCAAACTTGACCAGTGGGAAAAGAGGTAATGTTGATGTCGTCAGTACACCTTTCCGTCCAGCCGGTCACTGACGATTTACACCAGATTCACTGACTTTTAACGTTTCCGTCCCGGATTTTTACTTGTCTCGTGGAGAAAGAAATGGGCTCTATTGCTCAGCAGATTGTGAACTTTGAAACGGTCCCTCTCCCCTTACCGAATTGCGGCAGACCCCTTACACCACTTTTGATATGGGTGCGGCCAAAATTCGCCACAAATTCAACCAGTTCCTCAATCTAACCTTCGGAGAAGTGCTGCAGGTCCCTATTCGCCAGACAGTAGTCTCTTCTTATCCATCGTCCTTCGCTGCACAACACCAATCGGCGATCTCTCCAAATAGGACTCGTCTCATTTTCCGGCGAGTTAAAAATGTGCGGTTCGGTCCTCCTGGTCTGCAACTCTCGCCACCAGTGGTCCAAATGTTACTCGCTCCAGATCTCCTGAATTTATGATGCTGACAGGTATTTTAATAAATCTCTATTAGGTTTGTTCAAACAACGGGCGGCTCAACACCAATCGCTGTTGAAATATTACTCTGTTCAAACTGTTCGGCCTACGATATGGTATGGGCTGGCGTAGCGTAGGGACAAGTACACTGGTAAACATTGATTAAGCAGTGTTCAAGCGCAGTTCAAACATTGATTAAACGGTGTTCAAGCCGGATCCCAAAAAGCTGAGAATCACAGTGAAGCTGGAACCTGAGACTCGCTGAGAGGAGCCACAAGTCAAGCGTACAAGCCAGAACTACAACCACTGTGCCATGGAACCAATGCAACAAACAAAATCAATACACCCTATAATGTATGCTTTCTGTCTGCCTTCCTTTACCCAGATCTGAACACTTATCGTCAAACTATGTCTCTGCTGTGTCCTGGTATGGATAAGGTGTTTCTCCATTGGTGGATAGACAGTCTTGAATCTAGAGCACACCATACGGAGGTACTTCCAAACAGTTTATTCAAGTCCTCGTTCAAAGCCAGGGCTTCAGGTGTCCATTTTTTGAAGTGCACATTGGACCCTACTATCGTGAAGAGGGCCCAGAATGTATTGTAGTCATTTAATTTTACTCTGGGAGTCATTCCGGGCTCGTACGTACAACCACGGCGATGGTTCCGGCTTAACAGGAATGGACTTGTGATATTCTGAAAATTACGCGGGTTAGCCAATGATTGGCGAGCATGAGGACAGCTCATGCGCCTGCTCCCGGACATCTCTTTAGCTTGAAGGTTGTGACTCCTTCCAACCGAGCAATCGTAATGCAACATCTTGGTTTCGACTCCCACAAGTTGCTGTCTTTTTGGGATGAACACTTATCTCGGGGTTCAAACAGAACAGTATTTTAACAGTGATTGGCGCTGAGACGCGCGTTGTTTAAGCAAACCTAATAGGGTTACTGTATTTTAAAACGTCAGGTTACTATGTGGGATGGGTAAATCTCAAGTCCCGTTTAGCCTGTGTCGAAAACCTCACTCTCTGCCAAGTCGGGGATTTTCTCGCCGGATGGTCAAGTCCTCCCTATTCTATTTCAGCGGTTTGTGGAATCGACATTAGGACAATCCGACGAAGACCATGACCTGCGAGAACCGGATTGGCGCCCTTCGACCCAATCAGAGTTCCTCTGGGCCCAAACGTCTGTCTACCACATTACTCTTTAGTTCAAGACCTAACTTGATTACAGGTAACGAGGACGTCTCTCGTGCTCTTCCAGCTGCTCTGGAAGTAAATATCTAATTTTGTTTTATCATATTCTCGTCAGCTCACACGGTGACATTGCAAGACAACACGGACTTTCCTTATCCCCTTTCACTGCGTTGAACCCCCGCGTAGTCACAGTCTGACTACCCGAGCTCGGTCTACGTCGGACTACCCCCGTATTCGAAGTCCTAGGTAAGATGTCTATACTCTCGTTACCGTGTTCCGAACGCTACGGCGAGTGCGCTGACCTACCAACCTTATTATTGTTGAATTGTTTTGCTTAAACTTTCCCGATTCCCTATCACCAGTGCGCTTGAGCACATCCAGCACTGCGGAGGTCCCGAGGCCGTAAATTAGACGATAACTGGCGACTTTGAACCGCTATGAATGTCTTTTTGCATGGGACCACAGGTGGGATGACTTACAAACTATGTCCGGGGTCATAATCCAATGACACCGTCAAATAAATCCAAAGAAACATACAAAGAAAGGTAAAACCTCAAGCCAGTGCGCACGCAACGATACGATGAACAATTGATTCTAGAGAGCGCTCGGCATACGCAAGAGGTAGGCGATCTTCTATTTAAGAACTTCTAAGCGAGCGGACAGATCAACACACGTGATGCGACCCCCCTCCTTCCAAATCGGGACGTCAACAAACGCCACTCGTAGTCTCGTACACAGCCCCTCGTGACATCCCAATTTGGGAACCCTGTCATGAGGGTCTGGGCCGTAACCAGCCGAGAAAGTTTTATATATGCCTCATAGGAGAGCCTCGGAATATCTTCAGTTTTATTGCTGCCCTGCTTTCCATTCAATGTCGGTCGCGAAGTGCTGGGGCCCTCGTCGGTGGCTGTGACGACCGGTATCTTTGGTGATGAAAAACCCGGGGTCCCGCTTCGAGACGCGCATGTATGGTTAAGTGGCTGGTTACGGCCCTCCCAGACCCTCATGACAGGGTTCCCAAATTGGGATGTCATGAGGGGCTGTGTACGAGACTACCGCAGCACCGGGGCAAACATGCAACGGATGGAGAACGGATCTGAATGCGTGTTGGATGCGTGTCATCAACGGGTATTTGGACCGCACGCTGTTGGGGAAAGAGTTCATTATTCTTGACTGGAATTCTGCAGCGCTACCAGTAGATAAACGCCGTCAACAAATGAGACCCGTACACATTTTTTAACGTGTTGGGATGTATATTTATTTACAGACTTCGCTCTCACGGTTTCCGGCTTGGTGGAGCAGAATCAACTGCGCTAGCCCGAATTTGGTGCAAAATTCCCGCCATCAATGTGGATAAAAGGGCCCCAAGCGAAGCGGAGACCTGCCAAGAAACTCACTGTGGCTTGCGCTGATCTTTGCTCTCCACGTCCATGCCGCAGAGCAGCTCTGGAGCCCACCGGGAAACGACTCACCCCTATTCGAGGATTGATGCTCCTGCCCCCGGGGCGTTGCCTGCGGGTGCGCTGAGTGAATCCCGCTATGTACGTACCGTTGTCCTGGAATTTATTGAATTGTAACCTGACGGGTAACTTAGCCAGTCGCGTTGATACATTTAGGTGCGAGCGAGTTTGATATCTGTATTGCTGCCATTGTTTGAACCTATGCCTCTCGTGGAAATGTAGCTCGCACCTATACACCCTTTGCGGCGCAAGATAAGTCGGAGTCCGGGACCAAAATTGGTCTTGATTTCCCACCGCCCACGTATATAAGGGCCCATGGCGAGGTGCAAGGATCAAGACCCAAACCATGCAGCTGTCCTTCCAATCGCTGTTCCTTGCACTCATCTTTACGCTCCACGTACACGCCGCTGCAGCGCAGCCGCTCGGGAACTCTGCGGGCGACATTTCTGCTCGCCAAGAGTGCGTCTGCCCTCCGCACGTTGCGTGCGGATGCGCCGTGTGAATCTAATGTACGTGTTTTCACAGTAGCTGAGGTTGTGGAACTAATGCACACTTGCTTAGTCCCTCATGGAGAAGTTTATTGTTTAGGAGATCTTATGTGAATGTCCATTTGCACTGCAATCGATTCATGCAGGAGCTTCAAGTTACGCTGTCGGAGGGTTTCCGGGTGCGCAAGCATCATCACGAACCATGATAGCCAGCTATGGTGTAAAGGTCTGGATAGCGATGATCTCCGAGCGCACCTAGCCCGGCGTTATGAGGCATGAGTGCCTCGAACCAGTGTTGTCGAAGAAAGGGTTTGTCCACTTGTGGACAGAAGTCGTGTCTAGGTCGTGCTGGCAGAGTGTCGAGGTGTGCAGGGAAAGGACAATATCAAGAGAATAATAATGAACCCAGCTGTAAAACAATCAGTAAGATGAATATAACCGAAAACTTAGCTCGAGTGTTGTGTAATGAACATGGATTCGTGTGAGCATACTCAGGAAGTGGTGTATAGGTGGTGGTGGTACGAGACAAAGAGAGAAAGAGAGAAAGTAACATACTGGTGGTCCAGTACAAACACATTCCCACGAGGGGCCAGGGATCCACTGGCATCACCACTAAGGCCTTCAAATGCCCTTTGGTTAAGGCCTTTGCCCTTCCGAAGGCGACTGGGCTCTTGTATGTTCTCTTCTTCTCTTTCGTTAATACGCCAACCCCGAAACACCTCCTACTCATTCAAGAGCGGTAATGCCTGCCTCGTAAGTTCCCCGATGCCGGCCCTCCAGCACGTGGAGCTGCGTATTCATGGACCCTATGATGACGGCATCGTATGTAAATTTGAATGGGTGAAATTCTCTTTACGCAACTGGACAGGAAAGGTCTCCTCATAGTAAGATGTGTGTATTTCTTAGATTTAGCAGTTTCTCTTGCTCAATATGTTGCCAGATTCCAGACTCTCATCTTTCTGTGTGAAGCTTCGAATGTGGGACTCATAATTCTGCTCTTGAATGTATAAGTCCTCGGACTCTAGTCAGCACCGTGTTCCACTCTTCTAACTCAAATCTGAACACATAAGTCTTCCTTCGCAGTGTGTAGGTATGTACATAGGTATTCATATTTGATACCGTGTAAACCAGTTCCCAAATCCTCCTCGCTGGAAAGACAGAATGGAATGGCGTATTCATTTTGACGTTCTCCGGTTCTAGACTCGGGATGAACAGGGTTTGTCCATCAACGGCCGTCGGATATCGAATCTTGTCTCTCCTACTCGGCCATGTCTCTCTGGTGGCAAAGTCTCGTATTCCTGCCACACAGTTTTTCTTTGACCTGCCTCCCGCCTTTCTGAATCACTAACGATTTTAATTCCGACTAGATCTACACTGAATTATGTAATGTTATGTAGTTACAGTTAATTACTTTAGTACACGCAGGGCCAATGTGGCGTAGCCGTGACGGGTCCAATGTGTCGGAGAGAACTCGACTCTCACCCATTCATTAATTGTATCTGGATTCCGGGCCTCGCGGCCACTGCTTGGTCCAGAGATGAAGTGCAATGCATAAATATTTAGACGAGACTTTACCGTAATCTTTCTCATGTCAGTTCCATTTAATTTACAGGGACATCTAGACCCCCTCTTCCCACTATAATATACTATGACAAGGTACAAAAAAATTAAAACTTATAGAAGGTACACAATCTAGTACACACCATTTCAACACAATCAAGGTGGGACTAGAACTCCACCCTTCAGCAGTCTTTAATATGATCATCTCCTCAGTTTTAATGACCATCTCTTCTGGAATTGAAGTGGGTGCATGTAGATCGGACAGAGTAGCCAACCCCTGTTCATTGTCTTGGGAAGAGATCAAGGGTCATGGTAGCAAGTCTTTCGTCAAGATGAGCAACTTGTTTTGCCTGTGATGACCTTTCAAATAATGGCCTTCCTGCATTCCAAAGCTCAGTTGCCTTTTTTGTATCCCCATTCTGCTTGGAAATATCACCAAGTCGGAGCATGCATTCTGCTCTGCTGCGGTGCACATCCATGGGTGTAAATCCCTCCAAGGCAACAGTGAACAGATTGGTTGCTGTATCTCGATCTGCCCAAGTTATGAAGACTTCTCCTAAAAATTGGAGAGCCTTATAGATGTCGAGCTTCTGTTTCAACTTGAGACTATTAACCAAGAATATCATTGTCCAAGTTGATGATGTCTGATCCGTACTACTCAACTGGTGGACATTCCCTAGTCGGCGTAGACAGTAGGTTACAGCTTCACTGTCTTGTCCCCAAGCTGATCTGAGGGATTGCTGGAACAACATTTTTGCAGTCATCAATTCTCCTTCTCTCGCATGAAGAGCTGCTTGGCTAATGTGAGACCATCGCTTGTAGATGGAAGACCCAATATTGCTGAAGAGTGAGTTGGCTGTATCAAGATTTTTCTGGATACAATTTCTCGATGCACCAATTTCTATATCAATCTGTGCAATGTTGGATAAGGCCAAGGCATATTGATATGGGTTTTGATCAATGGAGACATGATGAAGTATATGCTCATGAATATTTCGAGCTTCCACATATTCCGACTTCAGGCAGTGAGCCTCTGCTAGAGTACCCATAAGGGCATGATCTAGCAGTCCACCAGACATGCCACACAATCCAAGAAGCTGTGTTGCTCTTTTGCAGAGAGGAATGATGTAGCTAGAGTTACCGAGAGATAGACAAGCATCTATATAAGAAAAGACGTGGTTTGTAGAGACAAAAGTGGAGCCAGGTAGAGCAGCAGATGTCATCTGCTCCACAGGTTGCTGCGTTGTTGAGTTCGTTTTGCATTTGCATCTGCCGCTCCACCGCGATCTTCAATTCTCCACCAAACTGGTGAGTTTCTATTTTTAAACTGTCGAGATGTTGAATGCCTCGCTTTCTGCTCCAGAGAGTGAGTGTAGCAGGCACGGGAGTATAATAATTGGTTCCCACGGTTCCCCGGCTCCACTACGATGTTCAGATGTCCGGTGGATGCTTTGGCCAGGACCCCCGCCCAGAAAGTATGAACTGAGAGTGAAAGCAAGTATAACGAGCGGCACAGTCCTCAAATGAAGCATAAGGCAAATTTGTGGCAAAGATAATCCTTAGTTTTTCTGTGGGCAGGATGCGGCGTTTTCAAGTAACGAGGGAATAATTTGTATCATGAAGGCAGGAGTTGGGCGCTGAGAAGCAGGATGAAAGCTGGCAGCTTTGAAGATGCTGCACATGAGGTCAGGGGGGCGACACTGTATGGCTGCAAAGACTAGAAAGATAAAGGCAGGTTATGATTTTACATGAAAGCAGAGTTGTTGCAGAGGTCTGGGTGAAAGATTGGAATAATTAGCTTTCGGAGGTGGCCTGAAGAATACGTGTCTGAGATGCTGCCAGTGAACATGTATCTGTCCAATGGGCCGGGAGGAGCCAACCGGTGGTTAGCGACGAGCGGCCACTGTTCAGATTCTTTACTTTACATTCATGGAGAAGTGCAAGGTACAAAGGTCTGGAGGTAATGGTCAGATATGAATGTTGGAATCCGAAGATTTCACATTCCAATTGCGCTCACTGATCAACCCGGCTTAAATTCACCAAAAATTGAACGGAACCGTATTTTATGTTTAGAACACAAGTTGGCTCACCAGATATATATTCCTAAGTTCAATTAGGGTGAATTGAAGAGAGATTGAGGGGTACAACTTTCTGCTTGAACTACGACTCACCCGAGATGCCTGAGGCACAGTTTAACTTCTTCGGAGGCATAAGAGTATAATAGATCAACGGTGTACAGGAGATTGAAGTTTACCCTACCTCTATAAATCAATCTGAGGTGATATAGAAAGCACCATAGCATATGAAATACTTCCACGCCAATGAAGTCAACTTCTCACCCATGGACGTGCAGTTTCAGGATGCAAAAGTCAGAATTATGGGTGCCAAAAAAAAATTCCCGATTCCAGAAGGATGAAGGTAGGTTATCCAAACGAATATTAATGCTGAAGATTTCAATCCCGTTAACTCCGTGGCGAAGCATGGGTAACTGCTAGTAAGATTCGATTTGGAGTGCTCTGGCCTCATTGAAGGGATGTCCAGAAATCTTTGCTAGTCTCTGTGACTCATATACATGCATCTGCGCTGCAGAATAATCACCAGAGTGCCACTTGGTCCAGACCAATGTAGTCAACAAATCTGACTGTTGAGTGGTGTTTCCAGTAGAAATTGCTAATTCCAGCCCAGTTTGACAGAAGCCCATAGCTTTAGGAATATCATGGATTTGGTCCCAATAGTATCGTGCTAAAACATCATAAAATCTGCCTAAGAATGCTCAGTATTCAGACAGAAATTGTTCGACAGCAACCAAGATCTGAATCATCAAAGTAGGCAAAATAGTCTAGAGCTTGATCCACGAGATGTTGCGCATTGGGAATGGTATGATATCTTTGTCCCCCAAAGTGCTGTGTGGCAAAATGGACCACAAGTTTATGGTCATGAGGATAAGAAAGAACATCTGGAATTTGTGATAGTAATGGACTTGGGCCATGTCCAATAAGGCCACTGAAGCGATTAAAATGACAGATGCAGTAGATTATATTGACCAAATCAGGGTTATCTTTCTGCAGCCCCTTCGCCAGGATATTTTGGATGTTTGCAAAGTTTGAGGTTAATTGAGCCATTACACCGGGCCCAGAAACTGTTCCGAGATATGACTCATGAATGTCTAGAAGTTTGTGAAAATAATTGCCGATGAGTTGAACCAGATGGGCCATTGGGGGATGCATTTTGTAAACATATTCCCGAAGAGGTGCTAATGTCTTGAGTCGTTTCCGATCATCTGTATAGGCCAGAGATGTGCGAAATAGAACAGCTTTACACGCAAATATACTTTCAATTGGCAGAATGAGCTCCCTATCTGACAGTCCATCAGGGAGCACAGATAAGAGACTCGACAGATCACGGGCATGGGGTAGAGCTTGGAGTCGAGGGCTTTCAAGGGAGAGTGAAATTGATAAGTCCAAATTGGATCCCTTGTTATAGCCATCAGAAAGGAGCGAGGTCCTTTCGTTCTCCCAGCGGTTCAATACACTAGAATAGCCTTCATAGTCTACCAAATGGGCAGTAAGATCAATTGCCAATGGCATGTTATCTGCTAGGAGAAGGATTTTATCAATATCTTCTCTAGTATGTCCATCATCTGCGATGTCAATGAAAGTTTGGCGAGCAGCATCTTGTCCCAAGGGCTTCAAGGTGTTCAGAAATGGACGGGTCCCCCGCACATTTGCTGGTCTTTCTGCTCCACACATCGTAATCTGAAATTATCTCAGTATACAAGTAACGGTGATAGGCTAATGCACTCACAATCAGTACCAGATGGTCGACATTGGTGAGCAAGGATAAGAACTTTTCTAGTTCTTCACGACTCTGTTGGCTCCCACATGGTCTCCAAGTTGTCCAAAATCAACAGGGAAGGTGCACCGCCGGAAAAATACCGGACAACTGGTTGAATGAGATTTTTGCCGGCCTTTAGTCCAATATGTGCTCCGATAAGCCCAGCAAGTTGAATAGTTGTTGATGTTGCGTCACAAGCAATAAAAAACCGATGCTGGTCATATCTGGCAGTGATTTCTGGGTGATGGAGAATAACTCTGGCTAAACTGGTCTTCCCCATTCCCCCTGCTCCTAACATGACTATTCTTGGAATGTGATGGTGAAAGCTCTCGATGATCGCTGAAACTTCAGATTCACGACCATGAAATATCTTTGGCTCAGATGGCAACAATGAAAGTGAGTTGGAGCTTGGAAAATCAGAATCAGTACATCGAAGCTACACATAGATACCAGTTTTGGGCGGTAGAAATTATTCTACTCATCTGTAAGAAGACAATTATTTATTTGAGGGATATGAAGATAGGCAGGCACACACAGAAAATGTTCTGTCGGAATCTGTTTCATCCGAAAGAGATGCAATCAACTCGAGAACTTCTTGATGTATTTCGCGAGCACATTCTCGCATGTCCGTCACATCACTTAAACGATGAACTCCCTGAAGCTAGATGATTCCCATGTGTGAGTAGTTAAGTGCTTATAGGCTCTATAAATCCACCTTAAATACATCAAGTGCCTGTTGTAGACCGAGATGACAAGCCTTCGCCAATGTGCTGATTTCTCCTTGGCGGAAGAATTGTTTAATTCGGCTTTTCTCTTGTTGAGTTTCAACAAAAGTATGGATCTTGTGTAGGGTTCTAAAAAGGTCAGCAGTGATGATTTGTGTGATCAGGCCAACTTACTCAGTAAAGCTCGCCAAAGTCTCTAGCATATTTGGTGACAATTCACCACTGGTATCTGAATTTACGTGAAGGCAAATAATTGCGTAAAAAAAAGCTCGTAAATTTGCTCCAGCATCTGTGCGCAATCATCCTTGTGGCTCTGGACTGTCCATACAAACTGGGTCAGTTCCACTGTGAAAGCTGTCTGTACGATAGATACTACCTGCACAGAAGTAAACAGGGACCACATTGTGTTCAAAATGGGTTCTAAGAATGGTGTCTTCAGGCTTCTAGACAGCACTTCTAGAGTGGCCAAAGCCTCATTCAAACAGGTTGCAGTATTGTTGAAGCGAGCTCGAGCGGTGGAGGACTGCCGGGGCATGTCTTGCGAGCTAAAAAAACATAAGTCTAGGCCAGGAACTCAGCATAGCCGAGGCTAGATCGGTGTAGGTCGTCTTTACTCAGCTGCACAGTGACACAGGTTTTTGGCTGCTCCGGGCTGTCTTCAGAGGCCCGGATAAAGGGAAATCAGTAAATTGCCAGTCCATTTAGTCAGTACCATCAGGTGTGTTTAACCTCTGCGTAGACACCTAGATAGACTTAGACAGATCTAAGCAGGCTTACACAGACATAGAGAGACATGAACAGAGTTAAGCTGACCTCAAGGGGCGATCTGTCAGTGTCAAGTACCATCAAAGATGAGGCCTATGCAGTATGTTGGTGTTTGTCACCGTCCTTGATCCCACTGACAGGCTCACCTGTAAGCGCGCGGACAACATAATCGATGGACGCGGGATAATATCTATGATTAGTCCTGAAAAATGGGCAAGAGAAAGGTCTGGGACCCAATCTGCTACCGGCTCTGACTCCCATACATTGATGGTGGTGGGCAATACGCGATGCCATCAATTCTGTCCCATGGTCAAGATGCCGAGTTGCCGAGCGTTGGACTGACCCAAATTCCGCGGAAGGCTTTTTGCCGTCAGTATGAACAGGAAAATTAGGCTTCAACATTAGATACTCAGTAATTCATTGGGTTAATGTTGCCTTCAGAATGGATTTTAGAATTTCACCCCGGAATGTCGATGAATCCTCAAATTTGACCAAAATTTGACCATGTTTTTACTCTTGAACTTCGAAATTGAAAAAATCATTCTGAAGGCAACATGCACAACCATATTTTGAGAAATATTCGAAGAGAAACCTTGGGCCAAATCGGACTGTAGCAGGAGGAAAGAATTTCACGGTGATCCGCCAGTCAGAACCTCCATCACGGCGTGTGACCACCGTGACCTGTGGCGTCAGCGCTTGCCGCGAGCAGTCGCGTGCACTCTTGGTGGCCTCTGCACCCTCAGGCCTATCTTCAAACGCTATCCAGACTCTAATTACTGTATTCTCTGCTGTGAGTACCTGATAGTGCCCATGAAAGACGTGATTTACAACGGGAATTTCAGGTTTCATACTCGCACGCTATTCTTTAATTGCATGACTCGTCTTCGCTATAATCTGCCTGTTGCACCCTCGTTTGGCCTCTATCCTCAACATTATCAGTTCTCGGAGTGTCCTGGCCTCTCATTCACGTTCTTTATCCTTCCATTCAACGTCTTTCCTCGGTCGGCAGCAGCAAGCCTTCTTCGAATCCTCTCTAGTATAATCCTGGCCCTCGGAGGCTTCAGATACGGCGTGCTCTATATCCAAGTATGCCCTACTTATTACTTACTCCGCTTCAGATCATTTCCAATTACTCACGACCTAATTTACGATGGGGAGCGGTTCACGCAACAAACCCAAAGCTAAGCGCAGCCTTGCACAGAAACATCAAACCGCTAGTGCACAGGCACATTCCCACCATAAATCACTCCAACCTGCACGCTGGAAGCAAACCAAACTCGCACTCCAACGGGAACTACACGCTACACAGCAAATATTATCCTCCACGACACATGACCTACATGAAACCCAGAAACAATTATCAGTAACATCGGAAAAGCTCTCGGCGGCCCAAAAACTAATCGCCACGGCGCGCCGCACCTACTCTGCCTTATTCAAGGAAAAATCCGACATTTATAAACTACTGCGCACGGAGAGACGAAGAAACCAGTGCTATGCCGTCAGCAAAACTTGCACTGCAGACTAAAGTGAAAGAGCAGTCGCTTTCTCTGGCGCGTACCGAGCAGGAACTCGCAGCTGCGACTCAGGAACGCGAGCGTGCCATCGAAGTTAATCGCCTTTTCCGTCTCCGCATGACCACGATTCTCTCCCAATCCGATTCTGAACTAGCTCGAGTAAAACAACTTCTGTCTGATTCTCGTCGCAAAATTCGCGCGGTGGAGGCAAAGAATTTACGATCAGCTCGTTCACGTACCAAGGCACTCGAAAAGGCGAGGAAGGCGGGCGAGAAGCATGTGAACCAATGAACGCTAGTCGAGAAAGGCGCTTATACTCCCGTGGCCAAATCAATCATTCGCACTGTGGCGAAATCAGGCTGCTCGCAGGGCAAGGTCGGCGCTGTTCTGAAGGCGGTTGCACAGGCCGCTGGACTGTCCGTCAAAGGAAAAGGTCCCAGCCGGCGGACTGTACAACGTGCATTGATGGAGGGAGGTGTTGCGGCGCGGATTCAGCTTGCGTACGAAATGGCCGATGCCGACGGTACAAAGCTTTTATTCATTGATTCATGTTCACTCAAATCACATCGCTAGGTGTGACACTGAGCAGCGACGCGACATCGCTTCGAGGCGAGAATTACGAGGGCGCTCACGTTATGATCAACAAAGGCACCTCACACAAAATGTGTATCCTCTCGCTGGCCTCTACCGTCTCGCACACCAGCGAAACCCAGCTCGAGAGCCTCAAGCACCAGATTGCCACTATCTCCGACATTTACCGCCGCAGCCCTCTTGCGCAGCGCTCCACCTTCAATTTCGAAGTTCATGACTTTCTCCGTGTCTGGAAGGGTGGGAACGGCGACCACGCAGCCGATGTGAAAAAATTCTACCGACTTGGCGCAGCATGGAAACGAGAGTCATCCCGAATTCTTCTCGGCTACGACGAATTCCACCGCATGGAGCCAGAGAAACTCATCAACATTGTGCGCAACGTCTTGAAAACGAACCTCGAGGAAGTCGGTGGCGAAGCGGAGTGGGCAAAGCTCTCCGACAGCGAGAAGAATACCCGGACCAAATCTTCCATGGATGCTCTGGCGTTCTGTCTCGGCAAAGTGGTTTTCGAGACGCTGCTGGAGGAGACTAAACGGGAGATCGAGCTCTTCTTCTGGGCGGGGTGCTCGATGCACAAAGAGCTCAATTGCTGTAAAGTATTCGATGAGGGCATGAAGGAGTTTTACGAAGAGCACCCCGACCTCGACCAGCCCGTCTTACTGGCCAACAAGGATAACAATGCGACAATACAGCTTGCCGAGGACACCGGAGAGTCGACTGAACGTGGTGGTGTCAAGCTTATCTTCCTCTTCGGTGCTTTGGTGAATAACAAGGACGATAAGAAGGGTCTGCACGATGTTTACGAAAATTACTTCCGCCCCACCATCAGCCCCGGCGTGCGTTTTCCCGACGTCAACAACACCCGGTACCAGTCCCACGGCCGAGGTGCAGCCAGCCTGATCACTTACCTCGACGAGCACCGCGCATTCATGGAGTTTGTGAAGGATAATAAGACCAAGCGCACACTGAATCACCTGGAGCAGAATGTCGTGAAGGGTCTTCATTGCACTCAGACGGTCTCCCAAATGGTGACGCTTGTTTTGTTCTCCATGGGGGTTATGCATCCCTATGCTTCACACGTCCGCGGCCCCGGTACAGAGAAACTGAATATGCTTGATTTAGAACCCTACCACACATCGGTGAAGGCCCATATAAAACGATTAATCGAAGACCCTAGCCCCCTCTTCTCCTCCGACCCCAACCCGCACAAAACCGTGACCCTCGATGGTCAACCTTGGAGCGACATGAAGGCCTGGGCTGCCTGTGTTAAACTCTTCCCTGACCTTCCTCATGTTTGTCCGCTGATGCTAGACGGACTGAAGCGCGCTTTGGAACGCTTCGAGAAATTCACTACCGAGTTCGACGAAGGCGGCGTTATCGACACCTCCACCGAGGCCGAACGACTCGCCGGCAATATGCCTCCAACGAACGATAACAACGAAGGCCTTCTCGGCAGGTGGCGGAAATTTTCCCGTGAAAGTTCCAGCTCCACCGTCGGACACTTCGCCGACATTGTGATGTACCATCGTAACGACACGCAGATCGTCATCGACGCCCACATGAACTCCGAAGAGGACCACACGTTCTTGCAGCAGGAGGCTCGGCGGATTGACGAGAGCGGCGTTGAGAAGGCCAGGCGGGAGAAGCTGAATGATCACAAGCAACGGGCGGTTGATGAGAAAAGAGCCAAAGACGCGGAGAAGGCGGAGAAGGTGCGGAAGGAAACGGAGCGACTTGCTGCCATCGGACTCGAAACCCAGCGCGACAACATCAAGAAAATGTCGGATGGTCAGCTGAAGGACCAGCTGTATGACGTTCACTATGCACTTTTATTTATTTGCACCACACTTTTTGATGCGCGCAACACTTTGTCAAGCGCGCAACTTTCGGCTTGCCTTTTCGGGAGAGCCATCATGTTGTCCCTATTTGGCTGCATCATTGATTGCCTCTTTGGGCCTGCCGAACGCCTCCGAAGGCCTTCTCGCGACAAGTACGCAACTCCTTTCGGGTTCCTCACTTAGGGGGTATCCTCGAAACATAATTATCAGGGCCAGCGATCTCTACCAGGCTGAAATGTGATATAAGCAATATGAGTCTCAACCTAGGGTCCTGGTCAGTCGTTAGCGGAGTTTCAAATAGAACTCGATCATCTCGACACCATTTTCCTCCATGTCTCTCCAAATGGTGCCCGATGACCCTGCTCGGTGCTGTGGAAGAGAGGCAGATGGCACACAATGCATCTGCAAGCGCTGTTCCCAAACTCACCTTGTCGACGGTCGAACACTCTGCACAAACTGTAACCACATCGAGTCCGCCCACCCCGAGCTTTCCCGTGATCCTGGGTCTCTCATCCGTCAATTCCAAGCTGCTGGCAAGCTTGGAGGCACCCGAAAAATTGCCCCAGCTCCTCTTTCACCCAAGGCCACTGAAGAAGAAGCCGATCAGGAGACCAACAGCAATCTCCGCAAAAAGAAACGCAAATCTGGCACAGACACAGAGCCCCCGACCAGACGAGTTAAGGCAAAGGTCACCAAGCCCCAGAAAGAGGAGGTCTGTTTCCCCACTCCATTTTGTGATCACAATTTTTAATGTTTTTCCAAGGCGGCGAAAGGAGAGGTCGTAAAATTGGGACATGTTGTCTTCCCTGTTTCAGGGACTACAGTGAGGCCCTATTGTTCCAAACTGTCTTCTATCTCATTCACCTTGCTTCTAGGGACGCCCCAGATGCCTTACTCTGAAGGACGACAAACCCCCCAACCCGATACAGCTGAACCGCATGTGCCAGTATGGCATAGCAGTTAGGTCCACTCCGGACAGGCCTCTGGCCATCAATACAGGCTGGGAGACAGCTCGCTGCACAAAATATTTTTCCACTCTGTTTCCAGAGCTCTTCCTCCATCTCGATCGCCACTCTCCTAAAGCAGATCCCAATGCACCATCGCAAGTGCAGAAGCAACAGTGGCTTGGGGTGATTAAACACCGGCAGTCAATTGCTCTTGCGGCGGACGAACTTCCCACTGGGGCACAGCTTGCTCACCACTGCAAGAACCATGGCCATGCAGCAAAGGATCGAATTTTATACATCGGTGTGTTTTCACTCAATATGTTTCTTACCCCTGTTATAAATATATACTCCAGCAACCAAAATCACTGTCCCCTTTGAGCGGTACCACGATTGGGAAGCAGATTCCGAGGAGGAAGAGCCAGAGGACGAAGAGATGGACTTTGATATGCTGGATGAGTCTGACGAATCACCTCGGAAACCGGGTACGTTTCGCACCATCTTCTATGTGTCCTTCTCATTTCGTACCCGTCAGTCTCCAAGGGTAAAGGAAAAGGAAAGGCACCAGCAAGCGAGCCACCTTCTGTCAAAAAAGTCATCTGTGAGTTTGAACTACTCTCTGACAGTCTCGCCCGGCTTAACCTGCTATTACTCCTCCAGCTGTAAAAGTCGAGAAACCCGAGGACAATCTTCCCTCCGACATGAAGAAGGCCGCCCAGATACGGACGCGGCTGACTTCTAAGACCATTAAATGGAATCATATTCCTTACAGCAGCGACAACGAAAAACTCGACCCTATTGAAGTCAGCGACGATGAGCCCGACCTTCCCCATCCATCAACATTATCAGCCTCTCTGCAGACTTCCGAGGTCTCCAGCAGCTGGACATCTCCCGATTTCACCAGTTTCGCTGCTCTCAACCAGTCCCCGTCTCCTGATTGCGAGCCTCCCAACATCTTCGAGGAAACAGCATATGATTTCACCTCCCTACCTCCTTCTCCTACTCCAACAGGAAACATCTCCGGTACTTCCTCAGCATGGGCGAGCACGTCATCTCTAGCATCAGCCTCTAGCCAAGTCCTTGTACCCCCGACGTCTTCAGAGAATTTCTCCTCCTCATTGTTCGTCCCCCAGGCTCCCGCCGCCACAGCATCTCCCTCCTTCCCTTCTTCCATAGGCTGGATGGGCACAACATCAGCGGTCTCCAACGCCAGTGCTGGCTCATCCAGCATGACCACCGCCGTCGGGCCTTCTCGCCCCCCCGCACTACCTCGCCGGGGCGGCAAGCCCAAGGGTCTTGTTAACCCTTGGAAGCGCTAGGATGTTCGCCGGAGACTTTCCTCTCTATTCATTACTCTCATCTGTTTCCATTTCGTAATATAGCAAATCTACAGTAGTTCATGTACCAGTACAGGACGCTCAGAACCCTTTAATCAAAATAATTTTATTCTTGTAGTGAAGGTCCTGCAGATGCGGATTGTCAATTAGATGAAGAGATTTGAGAGAGATTCAAGGTAGATAAGTGCTCACCTCGGGTTCGTCCTTATTTGGCCCTCCCATCACGAAAGACTGCAACTCCGGGCCTGCGTTCGATGCAGGCTACCCGGAAACACATCGTAGTCCGGTGGCGAAGGTCCTGCAGGTGTGGATTGTCATTTAGACGAAGAGATTTGAGGAAGATTCAAGGTAGATAAGTGCTCACCTCGGGAGCAAAGCATGTACTTTGGTGCCAGCTTCTCCCATCAAAATGGGGCGTGACACATCGAGCGCATTTCGTGTGCCGCTAACGCGGACACAAGGCGGTCGTCTTCAGAGGACTCCGGAGGTCTGTTCAGGACTTGAGTTGAGCCAAAATGGTCGGGGGAAGGGTGAGATCTCACCCACTTTGTACCAGAGATATAATAGATTACGTCGAAAATGGGGGACGACGCAGCAAGCGCGTTTTGTGCGCCATAGACGCGAAAGCAAGACGGTCGTCTTCAGGGCACTCGGGAGGTCTGTGCAGGACTTGAGTTGAGCCAAAACGCTGGGGAGAAGGGTGAGATCTCACCCACTTTGTACCAGAGACATAATAGATTACTTCGAAAATGGTCGGTGACGCAGCGAGCGCATTTCGTGTGCTGTAAACGCGGAAGCAGGGCGATTGTCTTCAGGGCACTCGGGAGGTCTGTGCAGGACTTGAGTTGAGCCAAAACGCTGGGGAGAAGGGTGAGATCTCACCCACTTTGTACCAGAGACTTAATAGATTACTTCGAAAATGGGGGGCGACGCAGCGAGCGCGTTTGGTGCGCCATAGACGCGAAAGCAAGACAGTCGTCTTCAGGGCACTCGGGAGGTCTGTGCAGGACTTGAGTTGAGCCAAAACGCTGGGGAGAAGGGTGAGATCTCACCCACTTTATACCAGAGACTCAATAGATTACTTCGAAAATGGGGGGCGACGCAGCAAGCGCGTTTTATGCGCTGTAGACGCGAAAGCAAGATGGTCGCCTTGAGGGGACTCGGAAGGTCTGTGCAGAACTTGACTTAAGCCAAAACGGTCGGGGGAAAGGCGAGAATCGGGTTTTGTAGGCTCTTATGGGTGGTTGTTACAAGAAGGAATAATTTCCTTTTTG
Source organism: Mycena vulgaris (assembly GCA_029204335.1). Classification (NCBI taxonomy): domain Eukaryota; kingdom Fungi; phylum Basidiomycota; class Agaricomycetes; order Agaricales; family Mycenaceae; genus Mycena; species Mycena vulgaris. The sequence continues at coordinate 86,047 of JARGYA010000219.1, forward strand.
AGCGCGGTCAATTTCGTTCACTCTCTAACATACTGAGCGTAGTGTCTGGCTACGTGGCTTGCCCATCATCCTCCATCCTCAACCCAATCATCACCCTCCTTGTCCGTATGTAGCACCAACGACAGCCGAAAACCCTCGAAGTGAGTGTTGAAATGCGTCACCCAGCAGGACGGAAATATCAAGATATTCCCCGTCTTTCCATCCAACTTCAAACCTAGCTCGTGCAAGCACAGATGCCCCCCGTTGCCATCCTTCACAAAAATAATGAGACACCATTTAGCATCTTTGGGATCTTTGTGACCGTCGGTAACAACACGAAAGTTCATCATGAACCCAGCGAAGGGGTACACCGGCGATCCCGTGTTCAACGGCAATAGATCTGCAAAGACCCGAACTTGATCATAAGCCTCTGGGTTTGCGTGCTGAAACTGGGCAAATGTGAGCAGCGGGAAGTTGGAAGAACTACTGTGAAGCGTACATTGAGTCTTTGAAACTCAAGCACCTCTGAAAAGATCTCCACCAGCGCCTCAAACTCCATGGATTTTTTGACCGTTTCCACTGTGCTGTACGGGATACGTTGGTGAAAATTGACTCTGACTCCTGTGTGCAGCTGGTTGGGATGAACATCCGAAGGTGCTCCGTGGCCCTGACTATTGTTGAGAGCTCAGCCGAACTAGAGAACAAGCTGTACTTACCTGCTCGTGCATTCGATAGTACCAAGTGTATGCGATTGATAGGTAGCTATACCCCTGGCGACGCGAGTTTTCCCAGCTGAATTCTTTGGGCAGGATGGCATCAACTTGCTGCAAAGCAATTTTTAATCGCAGGATCATATCTTCAGGCATGGTCATCAGGGTAACCACTCTCAAACCGGACGCGTCGTCTATTGCGAGGGTTTTCCTAAATATTATTTATCAGTACCGCTTGTATACTGAGCCACTTGGACTCACCCCTCCATGATATCGGTGTTTATCTCAATATACTTCCCTGGCTGACTCTCGCCGGAAGCATGCAAGGCTGTAATCTTTGAACTGCTTCAAAACATTGTAAATCGGAATTGAACAGAGATTTTACCTTGCGTTTGAGATCCTCAATGCTGAACACAAATTCGGCAGATTCTGCCAGCACTCTCTGTCGTTCAGTCCAAGCCTTGGCTTGCCCGTCTTTGAAGGGCAGAGTAGTTGTTCGCATCAGTCTCAGGGCAGTCGTAATGACCACCACTTCAGCCAGATTTGGACTCAGAGGTGCCCCGGGGGTCCACCGGGTGAATTTGTCCTTAGTCCATTCGGCCGCTCGAGGGGGCAACTTGAACAAGCTGAAAAAATAATCAGCGGCTGTATTATTTTTAAAGATGTACACTGACTTTCTCTGGACAGTTTCTAGTATGTGGTCGGCGTTAATCACGTCGGTGAACCGAAATGTGTCCCCGCCTCTAGTAAACTGGTAATTATCAAGAACAGCTATGTCCGTTGATTGTAGATAACGAATAGCGACTATGAGACGTTTCACGAGAGGCCGCCATTTGCCTTCTGAGAAAATTACATTACAACGTAGTCGTTCCGGAGAAATGATAGCTCTACCTTTGACTTCTCTCAGAGCATCAGCAAGGGAATTGATATTCTTCGTGGTATCTTCGGGACCGGTAGTGAACGATGTTCGAAGTCTCAGACATGCGATGATGAGTAAGATATGCATTGTACCTGGCGATTCATGAGAACAATCCAGAGATAGAAATGATAAGGTACTTACCGGCACAGCAGAGATGAAGCAGACGAGTGCCCCAAGTGTGCCAGTTTCGTAAGGTGCCTTCCTTCTGCCCATACTTTTTTGCTATACTGGCGATACCCAATGGCCTTCTGAACCCGTTTGCGGCCTCGTCCCTACGGATCCTAAAAGAAAGTAAACAAGTTACATCAGCCACTCGAAAGATTGGGCCGAAGAATCTCACTGGTCGATGTTCAGAACGAGCTGAATGAGCTTGCACATATACAGCAACTCATTGGCAGCGGCATCTGTCTCCAAAATGCTCAAATCGGACATTACTGAAGCCATGTCAGTCTTGTTCGACAACACCTGCAGTGCTTGCTGTGCTGGGTTTTTGAGGTAGGATATGAGGCGTTCGAGCTGCGGCTGGTGGTCGTTGGAGAAGACAGAGAGCAGTTGAGAAAGCATGATCCCGGCGACCAGAGTAACTGGAGGTCCAGTGCCATCTAGACGCCAGCCCTTATTTTGACTCCCTTTGGTTTTCTTGTCTGCTGTGTTCTCCGGAACATCTACCTCCGATTCATCGTCGTCGGACAATATTGTCATCCGCACAAAACCGATATCTGCATCACTACCGATGCAGCCTGCATTAGCGTTGCGCCTGTCACCTCGCTTACCCCGTGCGGAGGTCGAACTTGAGTATGTTATGTTGTCTTTGTCTTTAGAGACTGCGCGGACTGGAGTTGCATTGCAGGCTCTCCGAGTGAGCACCTTCTTCGCAGGAGAACTTCCGTCAGTTGACTCCGCTCGCTTTCTCTTGCGATTGTCCTCGCCCAGCACTGGTCCATCACCTGTACTCTTGGTGAGGGCAATGAGAGAAGGGGGGGCAAAGGAAGGCAGAGCAAAAGGCAGAGGAGAAAGGGAGCGCGAGATGCTGGTAGCATTGAGTGACAAGGACGCGTCAGACAAAGTCGAATTATGAGACAAGCTTAGTTCTGAGAGCGAAGGGGCCGTCAGTACTCCGAGTTGCTGAGGTTAGAAGCACGACAAACCGGTCTGCGGCGCCAGAAGTTTGCCGGACGCTGAAGAATCAGTGGCTACGCTGCGGAGAATTTCCTCAGGTTGCTGGGAAGCTCGACAGATCGTTTGAAGCTGTAGCTCTAAATTTGCAAGCCTAGGGAGCGGTGGAAGCGCTCCGCCCGGCTGAGAGTGCGGTAATAGCAGCCGAAGCTCTGAGAGCTCCTGCAGGAGGAGAGAGGCCGCGTCCGGCGAGAGATCCAGCACAGGCATGGATAAACGGAGCGAAACGAGTGAATCCCGAGAGTCGTAACTGCGGAGAAATTAAGCGAACCCTCCAGTACTGGAGGATTCGGCATTGCGGCGCGTCCGTAAGGCTGTGGGAGAAACCTATGTTTTATTTGAATGAAAGAGAACGAGCCCTGAAGTTAAGAGGTAATGTCCTGAAAAGGGAATTACTCATTCCACACGAACTTCGACCTGCACTTTGACCAGGGCCCGCGATATCCTCTCCGCTGCCCTCCCTGACCCTACCTACTATTTCCGCTGGACGCGCCCTAGCCTTCCTTACCCGCAACGACCCCCCCAGAGCTTCATGACGGAAGCACTGTGTATCGGATGAAAGTCAGCTCGTACTCATTCATCCCCCCCGTTTGGATCCTCGGCTCGTAACGGAAGCTCACAGCCCCTCAAGAAGTTGATCAAGGGTTCTCGCTTGCGCCGGGCGAAACGAGCGCGCGGTGTCGCCAGCAATTTTAATGAGGAAGTGCGGAGAGACATCGGCAATGTGAGCTGTTACTCACTCATTTCCTTATCGTTTGGGCTGATCCAAGGCTCGTAGCGGACGTAGAGGAACCCCTCAAGAGGTTCATCAAGTGTTCTCGCTTACGCCGGGCGAATCGAGCGCGCGGTGTCGCCAGCAATTTCAATGAGGAAGTGCGGAGAGACATCGGCAATGTGAGCTGTTACTCACTCATTTCCTTATCGTTTGGGCTGATCCAAGGCTCGTAGTGGACGTCGGGGAACCCCTCAAGAGGTCCATCAAGTGTTCTTGCTTGCGCCGGGCGAAACGAGCGCGCGGCGTTGCCAACAATTCCAATGAGGAGGTGCGGAGAGACTTTGGCAATGTGAGCTGTTACTCACTCATTTCCTTATCGTTTGGGCTGATCCAAGGCTCGTAGCGGACGTCGGAGAACCCCTCAAGAGGTTCATCAAGTGTTCTCGCTTGCGCCGGGCGAAACGAGCGCGCGGCGTCGCCAGCAATTTCAATCAGGAAGTGCAGAGAGATTTTTTTGGCAATGTGAGCTGTTACTCACTCATTTCCTTATCGTTTGGGCTGATCCAAGGCTCATAGCGGACGTAGAGGAACCCCTCAAGAGGTTCATCAAGTGTTCTCGCTTGCGCCGGGCGAAACGAGCGCGCGGCGTCGCCAACAATTCCAATGAGGAAGTGCGGAGAGACTTTAGCAATGTGAGCTGTTGCTCACTCATTTCCTTATCGTTTGGGCTGATCCAAGGCTCGTAGCGGACGTAGAGGAACCCCTCAAGAGGCTCATCAAGTGTTCTCGCTTGCGCCGGGCGAAACGAGCGCACGGTGTCGCCAGTAATTTCAATCAGGAAGTGCAGAGAGACTTTGGCATTGTGAGCTGTTACTCACTCATTTCCTTATCGTTTGGGCTGACTCATAGCTTGTAGCGGATGTCGGGGAACCCTTCAAAAGGTTCACCAAGTGATCTTGCTTGCGGCGTGCGAAACGACCGCGCAGCATCGCCGACAATTCCCGATCAGGGAGTGTAGAGAAGTGAGTTGTTATCTCCTTCAAAACTCGCCCGAATCTCTGCATCTAAAACATGGTCCGCACTTCCAGGACCTCCCTCGATCTCGTATGTGTGTGTGGCTCCCCGGTGCTGAACGCGTGCCCGCCGCCGCTACCAGCGATCAAATGCGTACATCTTCAAGGTGAGGACCTATCTCCCTCAAATCGTGTCCTAATCCCTTCATTTAAAGCATGTTCTGGGCTTTAAGGACCTCCCCCACCCTCGTACAGTGTGGTTCTGGCTGCGCGATGTGGAATGCGAGCTCCGCATCGTCGCAAATCCTGAAGGAAGGTGAACTATATACTTTTCAGGGGTGAGTCCATCTACTTCAAATGCTGTCCTAATACCTCCATCTAAAACATCTTCTACACCTGTAGGGCCTCCCCCGCCCTCGTACTATGTGGTTCGGGCAGCCCCTGAGCCGTCAAAATGGGGCCGAACACGGGCTTCGAAGAGATTCTGTGTAGTCTGCATATTACAAGTGATGTCGACGCAGCAGTCAACCATTATCCATTTCATCCAGAACCCTATTTAAAAGATCGAGAGCCTGAGCCCATTGGACGGCGCGGGGGAACCAGTCACTCCGCGGCAACACTACAACTAGTTCTTTACCGTTGGTCCCTGTCCGAATTGTTTCAATCTCATCGTAGTCGTCGTCATCCCATTCCTCCGGTAGCACCCCGTAGTTCTCCGGTAGCTCGTCAACCTGAGAGAGCACCGCTGACAAAAGTTGGAGGAAATCTGCCTCCACCTCTTCGTCTTCAAAAGGTGATGAGTGCCTTGCCACTTTGATAGGAGCATGTCGGATGTTCTGTGCTTGATCTGCCTGGATCTGGTTCTCAAGCTCCTCCTCTCGGTCGAGCTCTGGTTCTTCATCATTGTCGTTGGGATCTTCTTCGTCCTCTGAGGCATGGCCAGCCCCCGTTTGTCCCCGGTGACGCCGGCGGGCTCCCTCAACCCCGTAGTAGCGGTTAATGGCATCAGGATGGATACCGTCGAGCGGATCTGTGGCGTATACACCCTCTGTGGTCTGTCCGAGGAAACGCATGTCCTGCGCAGCGAGTCAGGTTCTGACTCCAGATTGTGATGAAATGCTGCCTGTACTCACCGCCGGGCTCTGATCGTTGGTAGTGCGTCCAGAGATTGGATGCAAATTCCACTCCTCCTGGAATTCGTGACAGTCGTCATTGATTCCTGCGAGAAAGAGGCGATGTAGGAGCCACAAATGGCTTGGGTTTTTGCGGTCGAGATGGTGAAGGCGGCCAAGGCGGGTAAAGAACGCTCGCCACCGACGAGCGAACTGGGTGCCGACCTCTACCCAAAGTCGCTCTATCCGAGTATTACGGGTGGACCTGTCGCTCCGAGATTAATATACTCGAAGCTGAGAGAAATGCGACTTACGAGCCCCACATGAAAGAGGCACGGCCAGGGCCTCTGTGGATGATCATCCATATAGACACTTTGGTATTCTCTCCTCCACGGTCACCACACATGCGTGATGGAGTGCCATAAGCCTGAATGGCGTCCATGAAGACCTCGAGAACGGTAGAAGCACGGTTGTTGGTGCTGGCTTTGAGCCCAGTGACCTATTCAGTGGTTGTCAGTAGAACTTCAGTCTTTGACAAGAGAACCTAGGGCGTACTGTACGACAGTAACCATCTATGAAACCATGTATTACCACTCCCCACCAGATAAGCTTGTGATGGCCGTCGCAATGCCACAAGTAGTTTGGCCGGGGGACTGTGTATCGTCGACGTCGTATGGCCAAACGTGTACGCAGTGCTTGGCCCAATGCGTCTACTCGCTTCAAGGACAACCTGGCACGCTCTTTCTGCACACGCACACCATGGCGGCGAAAATGGCCCCGCAAATAGCGGAGGCCTGAGCTAGGCTTACGAACCTTGTACTCGCGAGTGAATTGGTCTAGCTCCTCATCAGATAAGTCGTCGAAAGTCTTGTGAACGCCGAGCTCCTTCAGTCGTTTGCGTAACGTGTTCCGGTGAACTCCCAAGGCAGCAGCGAGTGCAGAGAGCTTGATATTGCGGTTCGCTGCCGTGGCTTCCCTGAGATATTCAATGTCAATGTTTTTTTTAGGCCGCCCTGGTCTCCCCGTCTGAGCTGGCATCACAGGCTCTAAAAATTCTATCTCATCTCGCTCGCTGTTAAAAATAGTTAGATAACTGTTGGGCAACAGACTCCCCGAGACTCACATTCCCTCCGCAGCAAGGGCCGCTATCTGCAACTCGTATACCAATGGCCCCAAGATGCCTGCGCAAGAGTCCACCCAGGCTCTCGGAACTCCGTCACCCTCCATATTCTCCAGGACAGGGATGAGGTTGTCAACGATGTTTGAAGACAAAAGCTTGTATCGCAGTGCATCACTATCTTCTTGGCGAAGTGCTTCCAGAGCTCGAACAAAAGCATTGTTGAGGACCTGGTAAGCAGCTAGCACGTTGGCTGTCCAGGGATTTGGATTGGGGGGGAGGGGAGGCAGGTCCTCGGGAAAATTGAAGGCGTCCATAGGAGTAAGAGTCAAGATCAGGTGATCACTTTGTCCTTATCTTTTCTCCTCGAAAAAAAAATGGCCGGCTCACAAGTGGAGATCCCCGTGCAGAAGCACGGCAGCTTGTACTTTCCGGATGGAACACTCACTCTGAAGGTAAACACAAATCCCGATAGCGTCAGAAACCGCCTGACACGTATATATTTCAGGTCCACGACGGGTCCACATATTACAATGTCTACCGCCAGCCGTTGATCCTGAAAAGTGACTTCTTCAGTGGAATGTTGACCCTGCCTGTCCCTGGTGCTCCTGCCTCATCGCTTTCCAAGAGTTCAAAGGATTTGATAGAGTGGGGAAAGAAAGCGGGCCTCGATGGAACTAGCGATGCTACAGCGGTCGCGTTTCCACAGAACTTCAGTCAGGAGGACTGTGAGGCATTTTTGGAGTTCATCTTCAACATCCTGCCGTGAGTGTCACATTGATAAGATGATAACTGCCGCTTACAAGTCTTAGCTGGACCGAGGACACTCCGGATCTGCAGCGGCTCTGTGCCGTGTTGAAGACCTGCGACTTCTTCGGAGTCGATTCAGGGACTAAATACGCGACATTCTACCTTGAAAATCATCCGGATCTCGGTCCTGCTTTGCGGTATAGGCTGGCAAGGGACTATGATATCAAACCGTGGGCTAAAACGGCCTTCTACGAATTGATGTCCGGGTCGGTGTTGGAGATATCTGAGGCAGACGATGAAGTATTGGGGTGGGATGCCTACCGAACGTTGGTGAGAACGCAAGCCACGGTCACCCAGTACAGACTTACCTTGGCTCTGTTTCCTCCCGACACCGTTCACGCAAGCTTCTGCTATGACCAGGAATATTGCGGGAAATCCTGGGCAGACAACTGGGTGGGGATGGCAGGAGGCCTGGGGACGCTGCTGAGGGACGAGCTGTCGGGATCGGAGATGCATGACGCGTTGGTTGACATGCAAGTACCGGGGATGACGGGAGAGTGCCGTCTCCTCACAATTACCAGTATTCAGGACAGCCCCACCAAGAAGAGCCTCTTGAGAAAGGAGGAGGAGTTCATAGATGCTGCGGTCGAGGCGCTGATTAGGACGTGGTAGTGTAGTGAAAATGTTGTGCTTATCAATCAAAAGTGTTGCGCGCGGGGATCAACAAATGTTTGCGCGCGGGGATCAAAGAGTGTTGCGCGCCAGGTGGGCTCAAAACTGTGGTGCTCGCTCTGAAAATGTTGCGCTTTGGGACAGCCTGAAAGTTTGGTGCTCTAATAGAAATGTGGTGCTCAGAAATGAAAGTATGGTGCATGCAGTAAAAGTGTTGTGCGCATCAAAAAGTATGGTGCAATAATAAATGTGCAAACTGAACGTCATACAGCTGGAGCTGCATAGGCGCGAGGGGGACAAGGAAACTCCACTCAAATCGCACATGAAAAACAAGGGAAGAAGGTTGGAGGAGCTCCTGGCGGCATTCAATCGGTTTGAAACTCGTATTACCACGCAGTCTACTGTACCGCTACCTCAGTAGTCGATAATCACCGTGCCTTGGTTTAATTTGCATCAATTGATTCGCACCATGATTTTCAGCCTTCAAACAGCTATTTAAAATTCATAAAAGCGAGTCCTTAGCATCCTTATTGGCTGAACTCCGCAGTGGGAACGATACCGTTTGACTGCAAACTCGGCAATCGGTCCCGTGGCAGCCAAACACAGCCACAGCACAGCCACCAAATGGCGAAACCTCTCCACCAAAAAACAATAATTAGATTGTGCAAGTTCTGCTCCGTAGAATATCTAAAGGGCCTTCCTACTGTGCTATTTACACTCTCAAATGGATGACCAAAGGTTTTCCGAGCACGTAGTAAGGGTTACCAGATTTGGACACAAACTTGTCACGAGGCTATGTCCGCAACCATACCAATACCTGGTATACATGTCTTGGCACTGGTTGCAATTCAACGAGAAGGGTTTAATGTTCAACCTGGTGCAGGATAAATGGCGCATCAAGCACGAACTACGATCACAAATGTGCGGTGTTCCGGTCGGATAGGCTCTTGCATATGTGTATTTATTCAGGGTTAAGTAATGCAGTAGACTGCCTCGTGGACGTGTACTAGGTGGAAGAATGCATGAAGTCTGAGGAGCTGTAATGGCGATGGCGCCGGTCGGGATGTAAAGAGGTGGCAGTGCGTTAGCCAGGCACAGGCGCACAGGGGCCCAAGATGTCTCTCCACGCACGGCGTACTCCAATCCCAGGGGAAACACGGTGAAGACGCCACTGCGCAGCGCGCAGACCTTCACGCTCGTGAACATCTCTCCGTCGCGGCAAATGTTCCGCACAGTGAAAAAACCGCGCTATCCCCAGAGGGGTGCACGTCCGAGATTGATATCACCCAGACCTACCCAGACAGCTCGCGTATGCGCAAGAAGTCTATACGCGGCGACAGCGGGTCGCTCGTACGGAGGGAGCGCGAGCACCACCGGAGACACGACCCATCTGAGAATACTAGCTCCCGGCCCTCACCACAAGAAGCACGCTCCCGCTGACCATGCGTGCTGATTGCGCACGGACACAAAGCTGTACTTGGAGCTCGCGCAGGGCCACCCAGGTCCACGAACACGAGGCCGAGCCTCCGATGCTGGACCATCCAAACGCGCGCACCATTCACGCCGCCCGCGCGTAGACCGCGGCAAAGACGCCGTCCTCGCGCAGCTTTCACGCCACACAGCCGGTGGAGTAAGCACAGTCCCCCAACACTCCCCTCACTCGCGCAGCGGTCGATGCGCACGCAGCCTCCATCCATACCGCACCACCGACGCCATCCTCCCCACACGCCCAGCGTAGTTCTCTATCTTCCTCCAAACGGGGGAGCACTACCCGCATGCGCCACTCCCGTCCCCGCATGCGCCACTCCCACCTTCCCCCACTTGCGCACGAGCAGATTCCGCCATCCCCACGTGCACGACAGCCCATACACTCGCGCCACTCCCGGTTCGCGCCGCCCTTCACTCGCGCACGCGCAAGCTCCGCCCACTGGCAAGTCCGCCGCCCTCCACTCGCGCACGAGCCGCAGTCCCCGCGCAGCGTTGATCTCTCCATGCGCGCCGTTCATACTGAGGCGCAATCCCCGCGCCGGACCGCCTCGACAGTCCCCTTCGCACGACTACGAGGCGTCGCGTCACCCTCCCCGCGGGCAAGCCACCTGCGCTGCCGGCCGAAGGGGAGGCGCACGACGTCCAGCGTGTGCACCCCTTCCACACCTCGCCCGGCTCCCACTCGCGCGGACCGTCACTCGCGCAAACGCCACTCCCCGGGTACAGGACACGTGGTCGGGCAAGCGGGCGGCGTACGGCGTCCCCGTATGTGACACTCCCCCCCAATGTCCATCGCGGAGGAGGGTCGCCGCCTGCGCAGCCGGCTGACTGAACAAGACAAGCGCACAGGCCACCGCTCTCCGCATCGCATACGCCGGCGCCCCTGCCCAGACATGACGCGATGCTCATCCATCACCCGCCTCGCGAAATCCAGAACATTTCGCCCGCGAGCTAGCCACCATCAGTCCCGGGCTCGTCCGGAATCGGCCACCTCCACGACCAGGCTGAAGATTGAAGTCGCGGCGTTGAGGGGGCACGTCAAAGAGAAGCGCTGCAGGCGGGTCTTCAGCGCGCGAATGAGAACAGATCGAGGAGGGCGGCGCGGCGCGCTCAGCATGCCCGTCATGCCCGACGTCCTTGTACAGCAAGCGCGGCAGCCCCTCGATACGCCGCAGCATCAGACGCCCGCCACGTCACGGGGGAAACAGGGACGGCGAGGAGAACACACCTTTTCAGCTTCGCCTCAGGCTTCCTCCTTCCTAAGCATCCTCCGCCGTACCCACAGAAACGACGACCACGCTGTTGGGAGCGTCTGCATGTCCACGTCCACGTCCAGATCGGCCACTTCCACGTCGGAGATCAGCCACGTGCATATCCACGTCGAAGAGTGAAGGTCGGTCAAGTCGCGGAGGGACCCGCGAAATCAGTCACATCGATGAGAAAGTGGCGCTGCTATGGGCGGGGCGTCAGCGCGCAAATGGGCACACGACTTGCAGATCGTTCCGCGAAGGAGAACGGATCGACGAGGAGGGCATCCGCCCCGCGCGCGCCATGCGCCACCATGTAAGCCATAACGCCATCTTGCGCCGGGAACACGCAAAGGAGAGAGAGAAATGAATGCACACCTCCTCAGTTTCGCCTCCTGCCTCCTGGAGCCATCCCAGCATCCTCGGCCACCCCACAAAAACGACGAGGGGAGGATCGGGGATCGGCCACGTCCACCTCGAAGATCGGCCACGTCGCCACGTCGAAAAGAGGTACGCGCCGCTGCAGGTGGGTCGTCAGCGCGCGAATGAAGACGAATAGAGGAAGAGGCGACGTGTCTCTGGCGCGGCGCTACGGACATGGCGGGAGTGCGCGCGTCAGCCCCGCAGCAGGCCCCTCGAGATATCATCATGAAAGTCACATCGCCGTCTCGCGCCGGGAACCCAAGGAAGGGAAGGAGAGAAAGGAACACACACCTCCTCAGCTTCGCCTCCTGCGCAGTGGATTCATCCCCGGCCGCACCCACAGAAACGATGCCCACGTCGGAGATAGGCCAGAGCCACGTCAACGTCGGGAGGGGGCCAGGTCGAAGATCGGCTACATCGACGAGCGAAAGAGCGCGCTGTAGGTAGCTCGTCAGCGCACGAATGAAACGAATAGAGATAGAGGAGGACGGCGGCGTGTCTCCGGAGCATCCGCATGTGCTGTCATGCCCGAGAAGGGCGCGCAGCATCCACGATACGCCGCAGCATCAGACGTCCGTCACGTCGCGATGGGAAACACGCAAGGGAGTGAGAAGAGCACATACCTCCTCAGCGTCGCCCCTGCTTGGCGGATTCATCCCCAGCATCCTAAAGCATCTTCTGCCAGACCCCGCACCCACAGAAACTATGTTCACGCCCTGGTGCCCGATTGGCCTCAGCCACATCAAAGATCCACGTCGAAAATCGGCTACGTCAAGGTCGGAGGGAGTATGTCGGAGTGAGCGCTGCAGACTGGTCGTCAGCACGCGAATAGGAGTACGAACGCGAATGAATAGAGAAGCTGGGCAGACCTCGGCATGGGAGATGTACCCAGCGCGGAAGACCACGCACGAGTTGCACATCCCCTCCGCGAATGAAAATGAGAACGGATCGAGGGGGCCGCGTGCACCCCTACGCTCGCCACATCACCCATCGCGCCAGGAAAGGAAGGGAAGGAGGGCGTGGACTCTGGAGAGCACATACATCATCATCATCATCATCGTCATCATCGCCTCTTGCCCGTGCTGGGTAGATCTCACCCCTTTGCGGCCGCGCGGCATTCATAAACGGAGCGGGTCGACGTCGTGCGCACGCACTAGCACCAACGTCGCCGATCTGCCGGGGACGCCATGGTCGAGGGGCGTGCACCCTTATATCACAGGCGCGTCGTTGTCGTGTCATGGCCTTGGCCAACCCTTGGCGTGTCGGGGCCATATCGTGGGCAGGCGCTGTGGATGGGCACGTTAGCACGACCGCGGGAATGAATGAATGGAGGAGAAGGCGAAGTGAACAAGGAGGTGTCACACGGGCACGAATGCAGTCCGGCGCAGCGCACGAAGGTAGTCCCGGCGCGATTCCTGATCGCGCCCGGGGCAGGACACGCGGATCGGGGTTCGCCTCCCCCTAACAGTGCGCAAATGAGAATGAGAATGGATCGAGGAGGGATCCCCCCGCACCATCCGAAGTCGGCCCCTCGTCGCGCGCCCCATCGCCGTGGATCCAAGTAAGGAAGGGAAGAGAGAGGAAATACACATACCCCATCATCAGCTTCGCCTCCTGCCCGTACTGGATGCGTCCGGATTCCGAGCCTCTCCCCCGGCGCAGGAGAAGAGACGAAGCGGGTACAGTCCATCCATGCGTCGGGCGTTGTGTCGTGTCGAGGGTGGGCCGCGCATCGGGAGCGTATGGTCATTTGTACAGTAGGTGGCTCTGTGGGTGTGTTAGCGCGCGCGTGGATGAATGTCGTAGGCGGAGGCGAAGATGAAGATGAAATACAATTCGAGGACGCGCACGGCCGTATGACCCGGAATGCAGGCGCACGGCGGCTGGAAGCGAGTGCAGGTACAGCCCCTGCGCGACCGCCCACATGCAATCTAGCGCAGAAGCCGTGCTATTGCGCCTTGCGGTGCACGGCACGATGACACCCATAGGGACACGTGCATCCTCTTCGCGCATTGCCGTCGAGCGTGGAGGACGAGGGCGTACACACATTCTGCCACTTATTCCTTCCTCCTCCACCCGCTGGCAGTAGCTGCCGCGTCACGTCCAGAGCCAGATGAGATTGACGTCCGGATCGAGAGCGAGAGGTCGTCATGTAGAGCTGGCGCCGGAGGGACGAGCCGACGCGCAGGAAGGTCGACGGCCGGGGTGGCTAGCCGTGCGGGGTCCAGGACTGGATTGCCTGCGGCTCAGGAGTCAGAGTCAGGTCGGAGGGGTGAGGGAGGCGGCGTACTGAGACGGATTCCGGAGGAGCTAAAGTGTCGTCTTGGTCGGCAGGGTCCACCGGGGGGCTTACGACGCCTGCGCATCGCCGGCGACAGCGTCGCAGCGAGACCTTCAGAGTCTCGTCTTGTCGCGATGTCTTATCGCGGGCCGTCCTGGATTCCTGCACACGCGTGATGCGCGTCAGCGTCGGGTTGGGCGCGGGGGTGAGAAAAGAGAGAGACGCACGGGAAGGTATTTTGAGAGGGGATAAGAGGTATTCCTGGGTTGGAGGAATGGCCAGCGTTGACTTATTACGCCCGCGGGAGGCACGCAGAGCGGAGTAATCCAGCACAGCGCAGCCCTGAACCCGGCGAGCATCCATACGCAGACACGTCAAGCAAAGCGGGCCTTGGCCGAGCGGCATGAACGTCGGCACGGAGCGGGAGGACTGTGGGAGAGGTTAGTCTGACGAAGCTAGGAAGAAAGTAGAGAAGGAGTAGAAGAATCAGGAAAGCCCGTGTGCAACTAGCAATGAGTCGCGTAGATCAGCAGGCACGACGACCATATCCTCAACGAGCGCGCGCCCGTCCTTCAAGCCCACGCAGGAACGTATGATTCAAAGCGCTCTTACCTCGTTGAGATCGATCCAAGACCCCCGACTCCTAGTATTCACCTCGAATCCCAGACCTGTGCGCTGGATGCCAGCGTCCCAAAAGGTAGCTGGATAGAGGACGCGTGAAGACGTACCATACGCGGGGATGTCACGCCAGAGCACCGAACAGGTTGTGCCACACAGTTGCATTCCACCAAGTCCTTCATGATCAGGGAGACCCCAGTACCGGATGTGATTCATCTCGCATGGGTGTCGAGATTGGAGGCTTGGATAACGAGCCGCCATATACATGGACTCGGGGTTCTTTGAGCTTAAGGGATTTGGAGGAATGGGGCCCAGACAAGCCCTTCAACGGATGGGCTCAGAAAGTGAGAGGATTCAGAGGAGGAGCAAAGGAGGAGTCGAGTCAATCAGTCCCACTGACCCAGCAGGTTTCTACAGGTCACATGCTCTGATCCCCTTTTGATTAGAGGACATATTACGATACTTTTCGACGCATCCCCAGCCTCAGACGACTATTTAAGTACCTTGGGATTAAGGTAAGTTCTGCTTCGGGTATTCTCTGTGGTGGGATATTTTTTGGGCCAGGGAAAAACGAGTTGTGATTTATTTTGGTTGAATAGGGGCTTGGAGGAGGCATAAGCCATCATCTGAATGGAAAGCCTCGCGGTATGTTCAAATGGGCGGAGTGGAATGTCATTCTATATCTTTATATCCATAAGTTTATTGAGCGGCGGTCTAGGTTCAATCCGCGCGTTGGCAATTACATTTTTGACGTTGCATCCCCTCCTTTGCTCTTTTTCTCCACGACGGTGTAATAGAATCCAATGCTTCAATTCTGTTCGCTTTGTTTTTCTTGGCTACCCGTCCTCCTCCTTCTGCTTGCAAAACTATTCACAATGAAATTCTCAATGAGAAAAAGATGTTTGCACCGATGGTTCCAGTGCAGGAGGCATCCATGCTCGCTGGATGGGAGCTCACAACTCGGGATGAGCTATTGACCTCGTCTTTATTTGAGGGCTCGAGTACTGATACCCCAGTGCGCAATTTTTCCCTGGACTTTGGTGCGAATCAACTACCCACGCTCCCCGCGCCACCATCACCCTCTGCGTCCGCACCATCTCCACCCAATGTCCCTCCAACTGTTGTACCTCGAAAGCGACGTGCGGAGGTCGATGAAGCGAACATTTTACATTCCTCACGCGTCTGAATCAAGTCAGCAAAGCTCCAGGCATCCGACGAGGCCCCCACCGCCAAGAAACGGCAAAATGTTGCCAACGTACGTTCTCTTTGTTTTGCATTATCGTTTTACTTACGGACACTCGTAGTGAACGAAATGCTGATAATTGTGTATTAGGTGTCAAATAAATATATTTACCCCACTCACAACTCTACAATTCTAAGTTGAACGACGTGAACGCGACACATTCGAACACAATTAAATGTGTCGCATTCCTTCGGATGTGTCGTACTTGTGCAGATGTATCGTGCACCTCGGGCACAAATCTGTCGCACGATAGCGATCTGCCTCGTATCAGAATCTACCTGGGCGCGCCATTTCGTCAATCCTCAATAGAAGCACCTAATATTCTGAAATAATTCCAGCGCGTACAGAACAGCCCTGAACACAGACGGAGAGAGCGAAAGAACTTCGGGCTGACTAAACTGTACCGCCCCACTCTGCTTGATCCTCTCCCACTCCTGACTGCTTGCAATATAAAACATCCACAGCGTCTCATCGTCCTCGCTCAGCACGACGCTGGATCCGCGGAACGGAATGGAAGACGGGAAGTATGCGAGCAGGGACCGCACCGTGACTTTAGCGCCTGCATCCACTGCTGCGCCCTGAAAATTGAGCTGCCCGAATTTCGCCGCGCGCCAGTTGGAGTGGATCACTGCTTCGCCGTCGGGAGTGCACGGAATAAGCAGCTTCGTTGGATTCGCGCAACGGAAGGAGGTGTCCGTCCTGATGCTCTCTAAGTCTCCTGTGTACGCCTTGATCGCACGTCGGATCTGGAGCGCCAAATCGGTCACACTGGAATTTGCGAGGGTGCTGACCGGGATAGGCGGAGGCGTGATGGTGGACATGGCATTGTGGACGTAGGGATGCGAGAGTGCTTTCCCATCCTCCCAGATGTGTAGGGGACGCAGATCGACGGCGGTGTGAATGGTGATTAGTATCTGGTCCGCTGCATCGCGATGGTGGTGCATTGTCTGAGTCCTAACATTGAACATTGATTTATTTCGGCCTCAAAGCACGCACCTTGCAGAACCACGCGAGAAGGACATCCGAGCTCCCGACCCATTCCGCAGACTTTTGGGCTTGAAGCTCAGCCATGATGCTAGCCTTCTGGTCCTCCACGAAATCCTTTGGTACGCAAATGAGCATCATCTTTTCCTTGGGGTCGCGCCACATCTTCCACAACATCCGAGCCCCAAAATTCATTGCCTGGAAAAATCCAAGTTCGAACCAACCCCTTGGCGGCGCAGCTGAAGGTTTGTCTGCAAAAGCTTCGAACGGTGCGCAGTCCAACGGCATCCCGAGGATATTGTCGATGTCCTCGCCGTTTATCAATCGCGTCCACGCGCTGAGGAAGGCCGCTGTCCGAGTGCATCGAACAGGCCATGGCTCACAGTGATTCCGATAAACGTGATGTCGTCGAAGGTGGTTACATGCACGTGGAGAATGGGCAGTCTGCCGGCGAGACAGCTTTTCATGTTGACTGGGCAGGTCTTGCTCCTGAAGTAGACTTCGAGCGCAGGGCAGGGCTGGACAGAAGGAACGGACACCCCTGCTGGCCGGACAGGAATCGCGGGTCGTCCGCCAATTGGAGTAGCATATGTTTCCGCATAATTGTCTGTCGTGAAGACCAGCGGCTTCACCTCTTCCGAGAACGTGCGAGGAATCTGGAACTCGTAGGCCTGGTCCACGTGAACAAACAGCGAATACTCCCGGCGGCAAGTATTGACCCACCCCGTTCCTCCTGGCAAATCGTGCGCCTGCCCTCTGGAATCTAGTTTCTACGAGGTTGTCGACGCTTTCTTCCAATTTCGCAGCGTCTAGGCGGCCGTCGACGATTATCCCGTTGGTCACGAACAGTTCGCGGGCCCAGACATCGAGTGCGGTGCAGGGGATTGCATGCATATCTGCTGGCGGGCTCTCCTGCGAGAACAGCGACCAGATTCGCTGCAGCATGGTTGGCGCTTGCGTTGCTGTGTAACGTAAAAGCAAGGTCAGGTGGGATATCGGCCTTCCGCACAAACAGCGCGACGTGAGACGGAGGGAAATAGCCCCAGGCGGCATGATAAGTGTGAGAAATGCAATAAACAACGCTTTGGCTCACTTGGCCCGCCTGGCAGAATGAGCTCTGACTCCATTCCTCGACACCGGACATCAACTTGCGTTGTAGCCGCATTTTTCTTCCTTTTCAAATTCCATTACCACCCAGTGTCAATGACGAATGCCGGAGCAAAGCAAAGGCACATCTTGTTTCTATGAAGCAGATCGAGCTGGAGTCTGTCTCCACCCACTCGTAATTCCAGCACCCGACTCAAGTATTGTATCTCATCAGACGAACCAAACCTCGTGTCCACATTGCGGGCTGCCGCGTGTGGAGAGTGGGTTTTGCGGCTGTCTAGGTTGACGTTGTGTGTCGTGTTCGTTTCTAGGGGAAGACTGAGCTGTAAGGCTTCGTAGAAGGACGAAGGCCGCTTGTCGTGGGTCGACTGAGCACAAATCCAACCTCGAGGCGAAAGTCAGTCCAGCCCGAAACTAGTCTCCCTGGTCAATTAAACTAGTCCTTTTCTTTATGGGAGGGAGATGGGGGAAAGAAAAGTTAACGGCTCGAAACCGACAATGATAAATCATCGAAGGCTCTTCCTTACACTCCACCAAGCTTTTCTTTTTATTTTATGTTGAGGACTGAGAAGGCCCTAGAATTTGGGTCACTTGGGGAGGTTGAAGAGACAGAAAGGAATCGGATGCGGTGGATGTAGGGCTGCACACGAGACGGTTGCGACCCGTCAGAGAAGCGGCCGTCCATTAGAGTAACGAGTGGCGGAGCAATGGGGTCGAAATCCTCTCGAATGATAGGAAACGGTCCCGGAAGGCTTACTGGCTTAACCACCCTCGTTGAACCTCAACGAATGAAAATTTCAAATGTGGTAGGGTCAGACCCAGCGGTCAAATTCGACCAGACCAGTCAAATGGCGGTTAGAGGTTAATTTCGGTCAGCCGCATTTGACCTTCAACCCGGCTCTGCCAACACGGCACGATATCCAATCCGAATACTCCACGCCATCGCCAACTCGCCCGGCTCAGCAAAATCTTCCTGATGAGAATAGATAGATACAATATTCGGACACTGGGATAGGTTGGAACGCGGAAGGGAGGAATACTCGACAACAATCTGCATCCACCGAGCTACGAAACTCCTACGAATAACCAGCGAATAGACCAGTTAAATTTAGTTGATTCCTGCACTCTAACAATCGAGCATTATCGTCCGAATGGAAGTCCAAAAGAAAATCGGAATACGCACTTCGTCAATCGCATTGAGCGGGAGAGACGGGCAACACATATCCCGCAATATCGATGTCCGTGTATCCATTGGCGATAAAACTCTGCCTCTCAGCGTCCGAGGTCGTGTAAAAATTGTCTTGCTTGGTCCCGTGATACAAGTGGAAAAAGGGGATGCTTCCGCAGACCTGAGTCGGATAGATAAAGGTGAATGGATTATTAGCAACAATGGAATATCCATTCTGCACGGCATTTGCTAGTGCCATAGCTGAAGTGGTGTAGAAGTTATCCGTTGCGGCGGGGTTGTAGAGATGATAAAACGGGACCGTCGACAGTTCCTGGGTGGTGAAGACAAAGCCGGCGAGGTCTTCTAAAACATAGCCCGCGTTTTTTATCGCATCAGTGACTGCGCCTAAAGTGGCGCTATAGAAATGGTCAACGGCCGTCGGGTTATAGCTCCTATAGAAAGGTGCGGCATTGGCGGGATCTCCACAGGTTTCTGAGGACCGAATCTGCGTGTGCTTGGGCGGTGTAAGCCAACGAAAACCATGACTTGGAATAAGACATACCGCAGCTTGAACGGACAGCGTGCTGGGCAAGCCAACCGCGAGGGAGATAATTATCGCGGATAGGATATATTTCATGGTTTGACTGGGACGCCATTCGACGGATCTGGCGCCATTTATATGTTGAACGACCTGGGCTGAGTGCACTAAAATTGGCTGATCTCAGACATGTTGCATGGAAGACTGAATGGTGAGTCTGCGCTGAGGACGGAGGTTGAGTTGAATTCCGAATGCCAAATATACACCCGAGCGATACCGAGCTCCCTCTTGGTCGCGGAGACATCAATTCCGACGCAAGTCCAATGATCAGAAGCCCGAGAGTTGACGCTTCAAAATGGATGTTCAATTGAATTGAAGACATTGAATGCCCTCTGTCTTCCTTGGCGCTGAGCGCTGAGCGGTCAAATGTCGGAGAGTTGAACGCCCGATGTTCAAACTTTGTTAGACAAGGTGCATTGTGCCTGCGTCCGCGACAGGGAGAATCGGCTTTGATCAGCTGTTGATGGTTCGGCACCGCTCGGCAACGCCTGTGGTCGGGCATCTTCCACATCCACCGTCAAGCCTCTGGTTCACGGCGTACATCTACGCGGTCCAGGGGCTGACTTACGCCATCCCGGAAGATGGTGCTCTTGCTTCATCGCTGCCGTAGTAGCACTGGACTGAATGCAAAGGCCACTGCACTGGGAGACTCTTGGTCCTTCACTTGCCTCGGCCCTCTTGAGCACAGACTGGATACCTTTTCTAGGTTGTCTACCGAACACTCGGCCTCGAACTCTCTTTTATTTCTCCGCAGCGCTAGGCGTGTTTTCTGTTTGATCTTTCCTCCGTATGTCAGGCGTGCGCAGGAGGCACGGTTCCTAGCATTCGCGTCCCCGCGGAAGGGGAGAGTGCTGCCGCTCTTTCGCAGTCTCCTTCTCGCCATTCGTCTCGGGTACTCTCTCTTCATCCTGATGTTCTCTTCGTTCCAATCGCCCTCCGCAGAGTCCACAATCGCTGAAGGTGCGGTCATCGCATACCGTTAGTCTTCTCTCGCCAGGCGCTCCGACAATTGCTCGAGCACGGGAAACGCCAGCGGTCGCTATCATGACGAATGGAGGCTGGGAAGACTTCTCTGACACATCCCTTCTGGTCCGCCCTTCACCTCCGCGGTCTCCCCGTCAGTCAACTGCATGCTACAAAATCCCGAAATGGAAGTCTGCCACTCAGTATTGATATTCGCTCGCAGCTTGGAGTGTGGATAGTTCCGCTGTTCCCGCAGCGTCTGTCTGCCCTTCATCTCGCCATCTGAGTGTGAAGCAGAGATCGAGCTCCGCGCGGCGACTTGCAGCTTTTGCGGACAAGATTGGCTGTGGCCAATTTCTTTCGGCAAGGACTCGACATACGCCGTGTCGCTTCCAGTGTCGACCGTTCACTGAATTGAATTCTCAGTTAGAAGGCTAATAGTAAGACGCCAACGAGACAGATGACATGGGCAGCGCGTGATAAGTGAGTCATACTTGGAGGTGAGAGATTTGTGTTCAGGAATATATTCTCATCCATGTATAGTTGCACTTTGTGGGATGTGTCACTGGTTCAACTTCCTGCAGAGGCCACGCAAACTAGTAGCCATCTCGACATAATCGAGCCTATAAGCCTCCACCATTTATCCCCAAGTCCGCGCAGATCGTTGGCGCTCAGCCGGCAGATCTTACGTACACCACAGCCAACGTAACAAGCGCAGGTAGCCCGTGGATGGATTCCGGCTAGGATTGTGTTGCAAATATCCTTTGGAGCGAAGAGCCAAACGGGTGTTCAAGACCTGGACGAAGCGGCATGGTCTTCACCTGCAGAAAATCAACACATACTACATAGGTAACTTGACGAGTGGCCGCGGCGCCCGCCAATCAATGGTCATGGGCATTAGCTCATTCGACGAAATCCAATATTTCTTATTTTGTAAGACAATTATTTTAGCTAAGCGTCAATTCTACGACCGTCATTCGGATGACCATCACACGCACGGAGCGTTCGTATTAAAAGGCGCCGCAATTTGGTGCTCTCATCCTCACTCTTCCCGATAGGATGACCTCCCTTCCCATGAAAGCACTCAAGCCCGGTCTCGTATCTCTCCCCGGCGGAACCCCCGCGTCGGAAGCCCTCGTAACCCAACTTCTCCACGGTGAAGGAATGTGGGATAACAAGTGGTCTGAATTTCTACGTACTACATACCACCGAGCAAATACTCAGTATGTTTGCGATCCGTTTACATTTCGGGTCTCTTGACATTGTGGGGGACCAGATATCTGGTTGCCTGGGTGTGCTTCCGTGGTAAGCTGAACGAAGAAATCCAACCGAACAAAAGAAGAGACCTTCTGAACAAATTCGAGTTCCCCTTCTGATTTTCAGGCGAGCCAGCGGGGATCTGGAAACATTCAGCTTCAGGGAGACTGTGAGGTATCCAAACTACGCACACGTATCGTCGATCACCGTGAGCAGCCCCTTGGCTGCCAGTTTGGGGAAATGAGGTTGGACTGAGTCTATGTCGTACCGGAGAGTCGATCGACCAGAAATGCGGACCCCGACTTGTCGGAGGGCAGGCAGTCGGGAATTGGCGACGAGGGTGTCGGTTTCGGAGAACGTGAACGATTCGTGCTGGGGTCCAAATGCAAACACGTCGAGATGGAGAATGAGTGTCTCGAGGTAATTGTCGGGGTTTAGACCGGAAATTGCCTCACTGGTGAAACACGGGAGTTCAAGGAGCGTCAGGGCGGGGAATTTTGACAGATCGATCTCCTGGGCGATATCTAAGATGCTGAATGAGAGGGAACTATGAGGAAGTCACACACGATTTACCGCCGAAAATCCGCAGCCGTGTGATGCTCAGGCGCGCGGAGGTCAAGACCTGCCACAGGGCGGGGTTCCCTGAATCCTGCTGAACCGTGACTTCCACGAGTTCGGTGAGATTGAATGGGCACGAAGGGGAGATTAACCAATCCTCGACTTCGTCTGATCCATCCACCTGCAGCCGTTTGATTTTGGCACGCTGTTCTCTGGAGCGCGGAGCGCAGGTGTTATCGGAGCTAGAGGGAGCGGAGACATTGCTAAAGGTGATTGCCTCTAGCTCCCTAGTGCATCTTTCGAAGAGAGTTGCAAGGACGTTCGAACCTTGGTTCTGGTCCATGGTGAGGTTGATGATTTCCACCTCGCATATCGAAGGCAATGCAATGAAATCTCTGGCGAAATGGAGTATACCGGCCGATGGGAACTGTCCATTGAAGAAATTAAGAGCAATTTTTTGGAGGACTGGGAAATCTATTCCGGATAGCGGTCTAAGAACCGCTGCATCTGCGAGGACATTGAGGGAATGGATCAACCGGAGGAGGTGAGGCGATGTCGTAACGATTCCGGCGAGCCGACGAACAGCATAGACAGTTGCCTCGAAGTCCCTATTCCTCGAATCTGCACCGGCGTGGAATGGATTGAGGATGACGTGGCGGAATATCTGGGATTGGGTGGAGATGCACAGCGCCTGGCAGACGAGAGCGGTGGATTTCAGAGTATCATGGGGAGAGTCGTCTACTGCGATATGGTGCGCAATATGGTCGCAAAGCTCTTGTGTGCTGAAGACCGATTCAGCCATGTCGTGGTGGGAGGCAAGGGCGGGATCAGAAATGATGGGAGATAAGATCTTGATAAGATCGATAAGATAAGATCCAACACACCAAAGTTCAGCCTTGCGACGAGAGCTGCTACTTACTATGGTGAGTCCCTTGATGTAGTCTCAGTCTGATAATAAAACAAAATCGGACAATGTCGGGCAATCTCAAGGCTTACCTCCCGTATCGTCAATTTACTTGGGCCGGGTCGATTGACATTTCCTATTTTGTGTAGTGTTGGGAAAGTTCGGTTCGATCTTTCGGTTCGAACTCGAACTGAACCGAACTGAACGCGAAGTTCAGGTTCGGGGTTCGGAAAATTGCTGAACCTGAACCGAAGTTCAAGTTCGGGGTTCAGGCAACTCCAGCGAGGTTCGAACCGGACCGAACCTTCGACCGATATTATGCACCTGGAACCACATTTCGGTCGAAATTTTGATGGTTTCACATGGGGAAAGTCACCTATATCTACCTTAGTAATATCCCAATTTTCTAGGTGGGGTAGCGGCAGTGTGAATATTGTCCTGTTGGTTGATGTCAACCCGATGACTTTTTGGGTGGACTAGGTTCGGAAGGAAATGTGTACAAACGTCACCTGTGTCCCTCCAAATGGTCAGAACCATCATTTTCAATAGAGGGAAGGAAGCCCCAGTCATATGTACTCAATATCGTCCACGGATTCTGGTCATTCAACGGCTTTAAACGGTGGGGAAAAAAATCGAGTTCGAACGCGTTCGAACCTGAACCGAACCTGAACTTGAGGTTCAAGTTCGAGGTTCAGCAAATCTCCGAACCTGAACGGAAGTTCGAGTTCGGGGTTCAAGGAAAAGAGGCCCTGAACCGAACTGAACCGAACTTTCCCATCACTAATTTTGTGCACAATCGCACTCGGTTTTCTGGAACCAGGGTTCTCAGATGATCCTCAGCCGCTGGCACATAAGACGGAAGACCTCCGACTGTCTGCCCCTACTATCAACAGATTGCAATCCATCGTGGCGCAGAATCCAAACGGTGTAAAATGTGGACCCCAAATATGTATATTAGTCTACGTCGTATAATAGAGTTCGTACAAGACTCGGAACAGGGTTTGTCTCTGGAACAAGTGAGAGAGCCAGACACCGATGAATATAGTACTCTACCCCCGCTCAGACGAGGCAGCGTTCTACATTGGTGGACTTCCATCGTCTGTCCAGCCAGCATCCACACCACACGTAGGGGTGCACCCCTGATGCAATTAAAATTACTGCGGAAAGCTCGTAGAATTAAGCAAGCAAGCCTGGCTATCTTGTTATTGAAAACTCAAGCAGCCGATGAAATGGCTCTCTTAACGAGGGACAAAAGGTACTCGGGTGTATTGTACGGCGCACCGCTGCTGATTCCGGCTCAAACTTCCGGAATTAAGCAAGCAAGTCAGGTTTCAATTCCCCGAGCCTGAATGATATTCTTGATGCCTTTCTTCCATTTGCCAAACGATATTATTGCCGCCGGTTCAGCCCGGCGCAGGCTCGGCTTCCTGAGCTTCAATTACGGAGAAAGGAATTGGGTGTGGTGTACGGCGCACCGCTGCACTTCCTAACAATTCAGGTAGAGCATATTTCCGCGGCAGGACGGGGCTCGACTCCTCGCACCCGAATAGGAAGGCTGTCTCCATTTTTTCTCTTTATTGTGGGACAGGTGCTGTGCAGAGGATGGAGTTCAAGGGACCTCGCCTAATACACAGGCAGTCACTCGGGTGTAGTGCACGGCGCACTGCTGCTGGAAATTATTGCTTCATTTGAGTGGAGCAGCGAGACGGGGTTCGACTCCCCGCACCCGAATCCCGCTCAACTCGTTCATTTTACTCTTTGCCAGCCGCTCGAATGAGTCTCGGTTGACGACGTTCAAATACAACCACGTACTCGGGTGTGGTGCACGGCGCACCGCTGCAATCCTTCCCATGCTTTCATCCAATCGGTGAGCAGCAGAACGGGGTTCGACTCCCCGCACCCGAATGCGCCAGAGTGCAGTTTCTTTTGTTTTATGAAGCTCAGCTCGCCGAACCAACAAAGCTCACTTCACAAGTCGCCGACACAAGCATCAAGCGTCGACTCCCGCACCCGAATTACGTCTTTAAATTCGGGGGCTTTTTTTCTTGCCTCGTCCTGCATGCTCTGACATAACTAATCCGTCTTGAATCCGTCTATGTACTCGTAGAATCGTCCTCATCGATTAATCGCTCTATCGTATTATCGTGTAATGAGAGCGCATGGGCATGTGCATGTTTTCCGCGTCTGCGTCCGCGTCCGGGGTATCATCCTCGTACTCCTCCTCCACATCCTCCTCCGTGTCTCAACGTGGGTAACATAAGGCTCAGAACGCGCGCTTGACAACACCCCAGGGGCCTTGCCCTGGATGGTGACGACCTCGAGCTCGAGCGGCGTCGGCTGGCGCGAGCCGTCGGAGGCGGCGTACGTGCCGGCGCCCCACGGCGAACCGCCGTGCACCTCGTCGAGGCCGGTGAGCTGCTTGAATCCGTGCGCGTGGCCAAGGGGGACGAAGAGGACGCCGTGGTGCGCGAGCGTGCTGTGCGTGCGTTAGCGTCGTCATACAAAAAAAAAAAAAAAAGAAGGGGAGGGGAGAACGCACCTAATCGTGTTGAGTATGGTGACCTCCTGTCCTCCACCGGGGCCGGCGGTCGAGGTGAACGCGCCGGCGTACTTGCCCGCGAGCGCGCCCGAGGACCAGAGGCCGGACGTCGAGTCCCAGAACGCCTTGCAACAAAATCGATATCAATATCTGACCGCACACATACACAAGGTAAAGGAACGCAACTTCCACTGCGCGGGGAAGTTCCCGAACCGCGTGGGCACGCCCATGAGGAATGCATCGTACTTGGCGAGCTCCTCCGGCGTGATGATGGGCAGCGCGGGCTTCGCGGGCGCGTACATCTTCGTGAGCACCTCCTGCGGCAGCGTCTCCGCGACCTGGTACATCGTCGCCGAGCCGCCCGCCTCCTCGATGCCCTTCTTCACTGCGTCCGCCACTGCTCTGTGTCAGCGCTGCACTAGAGAGGGAGGAAGTGAAGAGGCGACGCACTCTTGTGGATGTGGCCGTACATGTATAGTACCTCGTCACTACGTAGGATGTGCAAGTTCGTCTCTTGATGGATGATCTTCGTCCTTTGATGGGGCAAGTTCGTGGATGTCTATGCAAGCACGTCAGATCAAAACTAAGCGAAAGAAGCCTCGTCGGAAGCGGACGCGGGTTCCAAAAACCGTGCAACTGCAAGTTCGTCGCAAGCCCAGATTCGGCCAGCCATCTGATCCATCCCGTGATCGATCCGCGCTCGGGTGATGCGCCCGACGATTCTTATCCTCTCCCCACCATCATCTCGTCCGGCCCCCCGCGTTCTGACCGGCTTCGCAGTGCGTACCCAGCCAATATCAGTGCTTGACACCCCACTAATGTGTCTCTTATTCTCACAGGTGGCGATGGAGTCGCAGTTTTACTTTTCACCGCACTTTTGGGACGGCAGCACCGAGGCACAGCAGTGGGATGCTCACCTATTTTCATCGGTTCAACGATTTCGCCCCCTGCTCAGACAACCACCGCACGTCAGTAGGGCTCCAGCTGCCGGCGTATTGCCATCGTTCGCATTCCCCGGTACGTAACGCTGCCCATATCCACGCTGTCCATACCCACGATGGCCCACTGTGTGCTCACGTTGTTTCATTCCTAGCCGATTCCAGTTTTTCGTCAGTCGTGGCAACACCGTCCATCAATCTCGATAGTTTTAGCCACCCGACGCCGCTTCTACCTCCCGGTGCGTACGCCGTTCTTCAAGGTTACCGGTAACTCTTTTTAGATGTGGTTCCTGGCGCGTCACAGCCCTCCTTTCATTCCGATTTCTCGGCACCCGCCTCGGGGGATGCCGCGCCGTTCTCTTGGCTGCCGAAGTCAGCGCAGCAACCGAGCGGTAGGTAGGTATGATTACACGGCACGGTCCGGATAACGAACGCCGGTTTCCAGGAGTTGTCCCGGTGTACAAAGCAAGTCGAACATACACCATCGCCCCTGGACCCCTCACAGTCATCCAAGCCCCAGTCGCAGACCCCATGAGTTTCCCCATGCCCCACGGTAGACCCCAGACAACGGAGAGAGGCGAGAAATTTGACCTAGAACATTCAGCTTCGAAAAAACTCCAGACATTGTTGATTCTACCATGGGTGATACAGCGGGACGGCGCAGAATTCCTCAAGAACCTCATACACAAATTTAGCAACCAGGACAATCGTAGCGCGCTCGTAAATCATGGCCTTCAGGAATTCAACACTGGTAAGTTCGGCCATTTCATTCTGCAGTTTGGGTACAGTGCGGAATAGTTTGTCCAAGAATGTTGCGCGCAATGTTAGAACTGCCGGCCATGCCTGGCATTCAAACAGCGCATGTTCTGGACTTTCGACCTGAGTTTTACAAAATCTGCAGAGGTGCTCGTTGCGAGGAAGTGGCTGGTGTGCATGATCAACGTGCCGCAGTTTTTCCAAGGCAAGAGAATGGGTGGACAGCATCATAGAGGTCAGGGCCTCCTTATGAGTTTGTGTCTTCACCATAAACAGATAGTGCCTCATAAATAACATTTTTTGAGCGGCAGGTTTGTCCTTTTGTGGTTCACGACGCCCGTGAAGGAGGTAGAGTTTGTCTGAAATGTCGATTTGCAGCTGCAGCCATTCAAGTGCGCATTTCTCCACCGACTTTCGGTAGGCTTCAATAGACTTCTCCGTCGCACTATTGAAATCCAAAGGAGGGCATTCAAAAGGCAATTTCCTTGCCGCTATCAGCACGTCTCCGGCCCAGGACTTTTTCCCTGCTGCGGCGAGTTCAATGGAGTTATTGAGACATGCACGAGCAAAGTGGGACAGCTTGAGGAACTGGATGTACTGCAGATAGCCAAGGAGTAGCAAAAATCGACGAATTCGAAGGGGCATAATTCCAGTCTCCGTGAAGAGTAGTACGAGCATGGAGTGGGAATGAACATTCAGAACTTGCCGCAGAAAGTCAATTTGAACCGCGCAGAGTTGTTTCACGTGGACATCTTCAGAGTCAAGCGAAACCTCACACCCATGAATAAGGTGACAGTCGACGCGTGCCATATACATGTCCTTGTACTGCTTCGGTGTTAGCCGGCCCGTTGAATCTTCAGTGCCCAATATCCTGTGCGCGCAGTACCTCGCTGTACTTGCTTTCGCGTTGTAATGATCTGCGAACATGTTTCGAGTGCCTGTGTTGAAGTTCATTCCAACATACTTCTCCTGGACCTCAATATTCAGGATATTTGCTCTGAGTCGGAACTGGAGGCCTGCGGGTGACTTTCTCAAAGATCATTATGATAGTTTTAATCATATTTACCACAATGAAATTCTTCGAACACCAGGCAGCAAGTGCGTTGAGTCTGCGCTGAAGTCCTGCAGCCGATAATGTCATTAAAAGAATATCATCAGCTTGAGCCAGGATAGCAATTCGAACGTTGGAGAGGATCGGGTCGTCGGGGTCATCTGGCATGACTAGGTCGGCCATGAGCAGATTCCACAACACTGGAGATGCAGGGTCGCCGGTGAGCAAGCCTATCACAGCCTTAAACTCCGCCGCGGTTTTATCTCCATGCCGAACGTAGTATTCCATCCGATCGTACAGCATGCGCAGCCAGTCGATTATCGCACCTCCCATTCCCATCCGTATGAGCGTCAGCCATAATGTGGGGTGGTCTGTCGAGGGGAAGGCATTCGTTGCATCCACAGCAGCAACATGGAGAGTGAGTCCTTTTGAGTGTGCCCATTCCTTAACGCAGCGTAGGATGAAGGGGTTGTTGTTTGTTCGATATTCCTCCCTAGCCGTTCTGATAGTCAGGAATGAGTCCACGCGCAGCCGCCCAATTCGTAATTCGCTTGTGGATCAGCATGGTTAGAACTTTCAACACGCAGCTTTCGAGGGCAATTATCCTGTAGCTGTCCGGGTCTGTGTTCAACTTCCCCTTCTTTAGAAGCCCAATTACGACCGTTCTGAACCAAGTTATAGGTCCGTCCTGGCGACGTATGCATTCGTTGCACAGAATCACCAGCGCGTCGTTAGGAATCTCGAGGATTTCCACATAGAGAGTTGCATCCTCGCCCGACGCGCTATCCATGCCGTGTTTGCGGATTTGGGAGGATTGAGCCGTTTCTCAAACACGTTGCGAAGACTGTCCGCTGTCACAGAGATGGGGATCGGGGCAGGATCTCAGAGGCGCTTGATTTCTTTCCAAAACATAGCAGTGGACGGTGCATCAAGGAGTTTATTTCGATTTCGTTCCCTCAGCTCATGCAGCTGTGCTCGACCTCTATGTGGCGAGGGGTATGATGGCCGCGCCTGTAGCGGCACAGATTCGGCGCTGCTATTGTGGTGAGGGATGTGCAATGCGCAGGTCTATCTATAGGCGAGCGGGATATTCCCGAGGTTTCGATTAGCCGACCAAGATATTCAGGAGAGTTCTAATAACCGACGCTTAGCTCAGGTCGAGACCGCACCTGACCGCGTCTAGCTGACAAACGTCAGCGCCAAGCAGCTGCGGCGCTTTCTCCGGCTCCGAAATCCCGAAAGCCAAGCCAATACTGACGTGGCAAGACGTGGCAATTTTTTGAGGGATGCGATGGAATTCTCTGGCCCCTCAACGTCGACACCCTCCTGTAATCCCAGGGATAAGACAGGGCCCGAGCAGGACAAGTGGACAGTGGGTGCAGCTTCGGTTGTCTACTGACAGGAGTATATTAAGGTCACTTTTATTTCACTATGCACCACTGGAATCAGCAAAAGCGGGATTCACTCGGTTTCTGCGGTAACTACTCGTAGCTCAGGGTGTATAAGTCACAGCAGTGACACTACAGACTGGTAGCTGGAGCTTTCTCGCGAGATACGGCGTGAATCGACGATTTTGCGATTTTGCGATTTTGATAATGGTGGTCAGAATACGGAACTCGGTCGCGCAATGGGACGACCCCTCGGTACAGCCACACTGGGGTAATTTTGTTCACAGGTTCAACAGTTGTTTCCATTATCTCCCGGTGCATTCAGCTAAAAAATTATACGTGGCCCCTACAGCCTTCAGCCAGCGCCGGCTCGACCCGCTTCCGCGGGTTCGAGTGTAGGGGATGTTTTTAATGAAGGCTACGGGTAAGATTTTGATTTAGTGCAATTTTCATCCAGCTGAATGTCCGATTCCAGCATCGATCTCCTCATGGCAGATATCGGGTAATATTTCCCCGTTTTTCCTCTAGCCGATGTGCTGACCTGAGCCAGTGATGAATACTCAATCTCAAGATTTTCATCCGCTCCGCCATCCAGCGTCCCAGATGACGATGGTTGGTCCCGGTGCGTCTTCTATACATACTCTGTGGCACCATTCATTGACAATTTCCAGCGGGTGTTCATCCGGCAGTTCACGTCCGGTCTCGGCGGCGCCGTCGAGTGTCTATGGCGGTGACCTAGGCAGAAATAGGCCAGTGATTTACGCCGCCTTTTTTGTGGGGCTCATACTGATTCCCCCCCCCCCAGCCCACCGTCTGAATCTGTTGAAATTGGACCGTGGGATTGTGCGGACTGCACCTCCGACGACCCATCGTATGTTTTCTCAACCGTCCCATTAATTTCGCTGAAGCTCGTTCTGCGGCTCTGTTTTTCGCACTTCAATCGGTAAAGTGTCGTTTGGTCTGACCGGTTCCATTATCCTGAGCTCATTGTGGGATCCCAAACTATTGCATCTCCCAAATGCGACCCGGAAGCGCATATTCGAACTCAAATATCTCAAGACCCTCGAGGAAGTCGAAGCGTTAAAGGCCTGGATCGTGACCCTTGCCGATCCCCAGGGAGTGCTCAAACGTACGTTATTTCCTTCTCCGGCTTTCTTCGCTCAGCTACGATGTTAGGGTGGTGGAGCACAAGCTCATGCATCGCTGGTTGCTCCGCGGGATCATTCACTGCCTATCGAACATCCCGCTCGAGCAATGGGATACTATGGAGGCCACCACAAACCTCGGCGAAGCGCAGCCTGCCTGGAACAACACTCAGACCGGTATCTCGATGGACGTCATTGAGTCTTTCAAAAAGTGAGTTCTCATCCGTCAATGGTTCTGATGTCGTACTGGATCCGACCGAGATACGAAGAACTCGACGTCCGAAGAGCTGAAGAGATCAAGCTTCGCAAGCTGACTGCGGTCCCGCGAAATGCGCGGAATGAGGTATCTCAATGTTACGCCAACCGGACCAGGCCGCAGTCCCTAAATTTCGACAAGGCAAGACACACTCACGCTGCCGACTCCAATGTCGCCGCCTTGGAGGTGGAGCTGTCGGAAATGAGAAAAGAGCTCACAGCCGCCCGCGGCGACGCTAAAGTAAGCTTATATCCGTGCTGTTCCCCCACACGAGTGAAACATATTCACAGGCTGAGCCGTCACCCGAAATCGCTCGGCGCGTTCGTGAGCTTGAAGTCACCGTGGTAGACCTCGGAGGCAAGCCCAAACTGGCCAAGGCCTGGGCCAAGGTAATACCTCTGTTTACGACGATGAGGCTGGACGCTTACGTTGCGTGTTAGTCCAGTTCCTCAGGTCGTATTCGTGCGCCTAAAGCCAATGTTGGCGCCACCACGTCCTCCGAGCTCCTCGCCTCGGCCGCGACGGTTGCTGAAGGTGGCTCAAACGTTGCGGGCGCGCGTCGTGTGTCAGCACGCAAGCGCTCGCAAGCAGACTCGTCTGGTGCGGCTCCGAGCGCTATCCGGAGGAGTTTGCACAGCGTTACGAGAAAAACCACCAACGCTACCTTGAGGACCTTGCGCAGTCGGTTAATTCATAGTCTAGATGTTCGTCGATTCTATTCACGTATGCACAGCACGGAATGCACAATTGAAATTATCTCAGTGTCCGATGTCTCCGCGAGTCTGCCAGTCTGGTTTATGTTAAGAATTGCAGCGCTCCTCTGACCTGACAAAGTTGCTCATTCACAATACCAAATCTGGCATGCGGCGAGCTTCCTTCGCAAGCTGACGAACTTGTGCATCATCTGATGAACTCCCGCAATTCTACGTAGTGACGAAGTATGTGGGGGCTCGGCCGTGCATGGTGTAGATGACGATGGCGACCTATTAAGCAAGCAAGTCAGGGTTCAATTCCCCGAGCCCGAATGATATTTTTGAATGCCTTTCTTCCACTTGCCAAACGATATTTATTGCCGCCGGTTCAGTCCGGCGCAGGCTCGGCTGCCTGAGCTTCAGTTACGGAGAAAGGAATCGGGTGTAGTGTAGGGCGCACTACTGCCTCTCTTAAACACTCGGCATCGTCGAAGCAGCAAGCCGGGGCTCGACTTCCCGCACCCGAATAGCTCCGAAAAGCTACCATTTTCTTTTTAACAACTCCGCTCGCCGATAAAAGGAACCTAAGTTAACGAGGTACCTACACAAGGAATTGATCGGGTGTGGTGTATGGTGCATCGCTGCACTCCCTAACAATTCAGGTAGAGCATATTTCCGCGGCAGGACGGGGTTCGACTCCCCGCGCCCGAATCTCCAGGATTGCAGTTTCTTTTTATTTTCTGTTGGAAACTCAGCCATAGATCTCACCTGACCGGGTACAGGGACAGGGCAGGTACTAGGGTGTAGTGTACGGTGCACCGCTG
This sequence comes from Mycena vulgaris, assembly GCA_029204335.1. Classification (NCBI taxonomy): domain Eukaryota; kingdom Fungi; phylum Basidiomycota; class Agaricomycetes; order Agaricales; family Mycenaceae; genus Mycena; species Mycena vulgaris. The sequence goes on from JARGYA010000219.1 coordinate 118,638, forward strand.
CCTCTCATATTTCTGCATTAGTGCGAATTGAGCAACGAGAAGGGGTCCGACTCCCCACACCCGAATATGCTCTAAACCTTCAGCCTTTCTTTTCTTTTCATTTTATGTCGAAGCCTGAGGAGGCCCTCCCATTTGGGTCACTTGTAGAGGTCGAAGAGAGAGCAAGGAATTGAGTGTGGTGTACGGCGCACCGCTGCAAATATTAAGATGGCAAGTTGAAATCCAAGCAGCGAGACGGGGTTCGACTCTCCGCGCCAGACTGTAGCCGTCATAGCCTTTTTATTTATGGTGGAAAACTTAGGCAGCCGCTCGAATGAATCTCACCTGAACGGGTACAGGGACAGGGCAGGTACTCGGGAGTAGTGCACGGCGCACCGCTGTAAATGTTATGTAGATTCGGAAATCCGAGCAGCAAGCCGGTGTTCGGCCCCCCGCGCCCGAATTATTATTCCCAGGGGTCTCTGCTTTTGTTTTACTGTTTGAGACTCGGACAGACGATACAATTGACGAAGTTCAAACACAATGAGGTACCCGGGTGTAGTATACGACGCACCGCTGCATTTAATGTACAAGCAAACGGCGAATCATGACGCCCCGCCCGAATGTGGGTGCTTTTCGTTTCAGTTTATGTCGGAGACTGAGGTGGCCCTCGAATTTGGGTCACTTGTAGAGGTTGAGGAGAAAGTAAGGAATCGGGTGTGGTGTACGGCACATCGCTGCCTCTCTTACAGACTCGGGATCGTTGAAGCAGCAAGCCGGGGTTCGACTCCCCGCGCCCGACCTCAGCCGTCCCTGAATTCTTTTGATAAACCTCAGCCAACCAATGATATCTCGGTAGCTTAATGAGGTTTAGATAAAGACTGGTACTCGGGTGTAGCGTATGGCGCACCGCTGCCTCTATTCAAAATTTCCCGTCCTCGAAGCAGCAAGCCGGGGTTCGACTCCCCGCCCCCGAATGTCCAAGGTTGCATGAACTTTTGTTTTATTCTTTGAGACTCGACCACGGGATGGAAGGAAGCTCCCCTAACGAGGTACATCCCTAAGCCATGAATCGAGTGTGGTGTATGGTGCACCGCTGCCTCTCTTAAAAACTCTTGATGAAAGCAGCAGCAAGCCGGGGTTCGACTCCCCGCACCCGAATAGTGGGCAATTCGTTCATTTTATTCTTTGGCAGCCGCTCGGATGAGTCTCCGTTGACGACGTTCAAATACAAGCACGAACTCGGGTGTAGTGCACGGCGCACCGCTGCAATCCTTCCCATCCGTTTATCCAATCGGTGAGCAGCAGAACGGGGTTCGACTCCCCGCGCCCGACCTCAGCCGTCCCTGAATTCCTTTTGATAAGCCTCAGCCACCTGATGAAATATCGGTGACTTAGCGAGGTACAAATCCAAGCAGGTACTCGGGTGTGGTGTACGGCGCACCGCTGCCTCTCATATTTCGGCACTAGTGCAAATTGAGCAACGAGACGGGGTTCGACTCCCCGCACCCGAATAGCTCCCAACAGCTATCATTTTCTTTCTAACTCAGCCCGCCGATCCAAGGAAGCTACGTTAACGGGGTACCTACACAAGGAATTAATCGGGTGTGGTGTACGGCGCACCGCTGCAAATATTATGCTATGTATCTCTGGCGCTTGAGCAGCGAGACTCCCCGCGCCCGAATCCGCTGTGACCCTTCAGCTTTTGTTTTATTGCTTGAGACTCGAACACGGGATGGAAGGAAGTCCCCTTAGCCAGGTAAATTTCCAAGCCATGAATCAGGTGTCGTGTACGGCGCACCGCTGCTTGAAATTATTGGCTTTATTTGAGTTGAGCAGCAGGCCGGGGTTCGACTCTCCGCGCCCGAATACATGGCCTCCCTGTACCCTTTCTTTTCTTTTAATGATTGGATGACATTTCGATGGCTCAGTAAGGTCCAAACTACAAGTAGGTACTCGGGTGTGGTGTACGGCGCACTGTTGCAAATGTTAAGAAGAGACATTCGAATCCGAGCAGCGAGACGGGGTTCGACTCCCCGCGCCCGAATATGCCGATGAATTGCGCTTTTTATGTGAAGACTGGAGGCCCTGGAATGTGGGTCACTTGCAGATGTTGAAGAGAGAGGAAGGAATCGGGTGTAGTGTACGGCGCACTGCTGCGGAAAATTATTGCTTCATTTGAGTTGAGCAGCGAGACGGGGTTCGACTCCCCGCGCCCGACCTGAACAGTTTCCACATTAGTTTTGATATACCTCAGCCACCCAATGAAGTCTGGGTGGTTTAACGAGGTACCTACGCAAGGAATTAATCGGGTGTGGTGTACGGCGCACCGCTGCCTCTCATATGTCGGCATTGGTGCGAATTGAGCAACGAGACGGGGTTCGACTCCCCGCACCCGAATGCCATATGAACTTTTAGCTTTTGTTTTATCGTTTGAGACTTGGGCATGGGATGGAAGGAAGCTCGCCTAAAGAGGTACCTACACAATGAATTAATCGGGTGTGATGTACGGCGCACCGCTGCCTCTCTTAAACATTGTTGGGCATAGTGCGAATTGAGCAACGAGACGGGGTTCGACTCCCCGCGCCCGAATATGCTGGTGAACCTGAAGCTTTTTATGTCGAGGCCTGAGGAGGCCCCGGAATTTGGGTCACATAACGAAGTTCAAATCCAAGCAGATACTCGGGTGTAGTGCACGGCGCACCGCTTCGGAGGCGGCGTACGTGCCGGCGCCGCAGGGCGAGCCGCCGTGCACCTCGTCGAGGCCCGTGAGCTGCTTGAACGCGTGCGCGTAGCCGAGGGGGACGAAGAGGACACCGTGGTGCGCGAGCGTGCTGCCACGTGCGTTAGCGTCATTGTTAAAAATGAGGGAGGGGAAGCGCACCTAATCGTGTTGAGGATGGTGACCTCCTGTCCTCCACCGGGGCCGGCGGTCGAGGTGAACGCGCCGGCGTACTTGCCCGCGAGCGCGCCCGAGGACCAGAGGCCGGACGTCGAGTCCCAGAACGCCTTCAATAAATCTCATGAGCAGAGAAACATACAGACGCAAGGGAACGCACCTTCCACTGCGCGGGGAAGTTCCCGAACCGCGTGGGCACGCCCATGAGGAACGCATCGTACTTGGCGAGCTCCTCCGGCGTGATGATGGGCAGCGCGGGCTTCGCGGGCGCGTACATCTTCGTGAGCACCTCCTGCGGCAGCGTCTCCGCGACTCCTGGTACATCGTCGCCGAGCCGCCCGCCTCCTCGATGCCCTTCTTCACCGCGTCCGCCACTGCTCTGCGTCAACGCCGCACTAGAGAGTGAGGAAGGGAGAGGGACACACTCTTGTGGATTTGGCCGTACATGAGTCGTATAGTACCTCGTCACTACGTAGGATGTGCAAGTTCGTCTCTTGATGGATGATCTTCGTCCTTTGATGGGGCAAGTTCGTCGGATGTCTATGCAAGCACGTCAGATCAAAACTAAGCGAAAGAAACCTCGTCGGAAGCGGACGCGTGTTCCAAAAACCGTGCAAGTTTGCCGTTCGCACCGGAGTTTGAGGCAAATTTTCAGCGGCCAATACCCGGCCAATACGAGGTGTTTCGGCCAAATATTGGCCGAATATCATTCGGGATATTAGCTCGCTGTTATTTACATAGAAAACCACGTATTGAACAAATATTGTCCACATATTGACCACCTCCGTTAATCTCCCCGACGAGGACTTGGCGATTTTTCGGGTAGCCACCGGTCGGAAGTTTCCGAGTATTCAAACTCCGCCGGCAGGATACGGCTTCTTCGCTCACCACCATCCCCCCGCTGACGAGGCAGCCAGTCCTCGCCAATGTGGTATCGCCCTCCCTCCAGCTCCTGGCGTCATCTTCTGCCATGCTATCCCATCATATACCCCCATTCTCGTCGAAAACACCTCAAAATCGAGCCTAGGAAGACAGTTTTCAATAACACCACAAACTCATCCTCAAGCTCACTCAACAATCCTCATGGACAGTATTCGACATGCGAGGGAGGGTCAGTGAAGGTCATGGATAGGTGGTGTCGCTATTGTCCCCCCTCACCGACCGAATTGCGCCAAACACAGACCTCCTGGGGTCGTCGCGTTCTCGTGCCGCCCGAGACTCATCGCCTGCACCGGCACTCTCCAGCTAATTATTTTGAGGCGAACCCGCACCCCCTTTGCGCGCGACAGTCCTCCACATCGCGCCCCCTCAACATCCTGTATGCGCGCCGACTCCGCCTCCTCTTCCCTGGCTTCGAATGATGTGGCGTGCGAGCCGAAGGAGGGCGTCCCACTCGACTCGCGTGAGGCCGCGGCGCATGAGAATGACGTGGATGAGTACCTCAGCGCGTTTGCTGGGGAAGGCATCGAAGCGGCATCGCGGTGCGTATCCCGTTACACGTCTTGTTTGGGCCTTTGCTAACGGTATGCCCCAGCATCCTCGCGTCGCGCCATACGTGTTTACTGCATTCATGAGGGTCAAATGAACGGGTGGAGTCGAGAATCGTAGTACGTACTGGCCTTCGTTCGCCTGACATCCATTACTTATAAGAGTTGCAGGTGCCCGTGTCCAGGTTGACGCTGACGCCGACACCGGAGAATCTGGGACGTACGGCGGCCGACGACTGCAGTGAGGGGTAGATGCGTGCATGCTGGGGAGAGGGAAAGCGCATGCGGTGGGAGAAACACACTCATACTTGTGAGCCAGGTCACTTTAACCTACCGTGGTAGTAGCTCGATAGCAATGTTGTAGTATATGTTGAATGACATATACTGGATTCTGTGGAACAAAACTAAAGGGCTGAAAACAGCGAGATAATATCTGGCTAATACCAAACTAATATTCAGCTGAAACAGCAGCCAAAACAGCCCAAATCGGCTGAATACTGGACGACGGTTATTTCGCCGATATTTGATGGATATTCGGCTGAAACACCTCGTATCAGCAGTGTATTGACCGCTGAAAATTTGCCTCAAACTCCGGTGATTCGTCGCAAGCCCAAATTCGGCCAGCCCTCTGATCCATCCCGTGATCGATCCGCGCTCGGGTGATGCGCCCGACGATTCTTATTCTCTCCCCACCATCATCTCGTCCCGCCCCCCGCGTTCTGACCGGCTTCGCAGTGCGTACCCAGCCAATATCAGTGCTTGACACCTCACTAATGTGTCTCTTATTCTCAAAGGCGGCGATGGAGTCGCAGTTTTCACCGCACTTTTGGGACGGCGGCAGCGAGGCACAGCGGTGGGATGCTCACCGGTTCAACGCTTTCGCCCCTTGCTCAGACAACCACCGCACGTCAGTAGGGCTCCAGCTGCCGGCGTATTGCCATCGTTCGCATACCCCGTTACGTAACGCTGCCCATATCCACGCTGTCCATACCCACGATTTGCCCACGATGGCCCACTGTGCGCTCACGTTGTTTCATCCCCAACCGATTCCGGTTTTCGTCAATCGTGGCAACACCGTCCGTCCATTAATCTAGATAGTTTTGGCCCCCCGACGCCGCTTCTACTTGCCCGGTGCGTACGCCGTTCTTCAAGGTTACCGGTAACTCTTTTTAGATGTGGTTCCTGGCGCGTCACAGCCCTCCTTTCATTCCGATTTCTCGGCACTAGTGATGTTCGGGTCGGGTCGGGCTTCAAAGCCCGGGCTTGGGTCGGGTCGCCCCGGGCTTGGGCTCCAGAATATCTCAAGCCCGACCTGACCCCTTGGGTCGGGCCCGGGTCGGGTCGGGCTTGGGCTTGGGCCCGGGCTTGCCTGCAAATTTTGAACATGTTTTAGGATGAGTTTTCAGCTAGAATTCATCATTACTGACTCATTCCTCTCTCGCACAGGAGCCTTCAGCAATTTCTACACCCTAAGAACAGTTTTTGAACACGAAGCGATGCACCATCAGTAAGCGATCGATACATCAAAAATGTTGAAACTCATCGTTCCGGTCGGTGTATCGATTGCTGAGGGTGATTTACTTCTCGACATATTCTGAACAGCAAGATCTTTGGCAAAATTTAAGCCCAAGCGGCCAAAATATCATTTGACAGGCACACCAAGAGACCCGGGCTCAGGCCCGGGTCGCGGGTCGCTGAAATATCTGAGCCCGACCCTGAGCCCGACTTAAGCCCGACTTCGGGTCGGGCCTGGGTCGGGCCTGAAAGCCCGACCCAAGCCCGGGCTTGGGCTTGAAGCCCGACCCGGTACAACACTACTCGGCACCCGCCTCGGGGGATGCCGCGCCGTTCTCTTGCTGCCGCAGTCAGCGCAGCAGCCGAGCGGAACAGTCGCGCAATGGGACGACCCCTCGGTACAGCCACACTGGGGTAATTTCGTTCCCAGGTGCAACAGTTGGTTCCATTATCTCCCAGTGCATTCAGCTAAAAGATTATACGTGGCCTCTACAGCCTTCAGCCAGCTCCGGCTCGACCTGCTTCCGCGGGTTCGAGTGTAGGGGATGTTTTTAATGAAGGTTACGGGTAAGATTTTGATTTAGTGCAATTTTCATCCAGCTGAATGTCCGATTCCAGCATCGATCTCCTCATGGCAGATATCGGGTAATATTTCCCCGTTTTTCCTCCAGCCGATGTGCTGACCTGAGCCAGTGGTGAATACTCAATCTCAAGATTTTCATCCACTCCGCCATCCAGCGTCCCAGATGACGATGGTTGGTCCCGGTGCGTCTTCTATACATACTCAATCTATTTGGCACCATTCATTGACAATTTCCAGCGGGTGTTCATCCGGCAGTTCACGTCCGGTCTCGGCGGCGCCGTCGAGTCTCTATGGCGACCTAGGCAGAAATAGGCCAGTGATTTACGCCTTTTTTTTTGTGGGGCTCATACTGATCTCCCCACCGTCTGTATCTGTTGAAATTGGACCGTGGGATTGTGCGGACTGCACCTCCGACGACCCATCGTATGCCATTTTCTCAACCGTGCCATTAATTTCGCTAGTGTCGTTTGGTCTGACCGGTATCCTGAGCTCATTGTGCGCTTCAGTGGGATCCCCAAACTATTACATCTCCCAAATGCGACCCGGAAGCGCATATTCAACCTCAAATATCTTAAGACCCTCGAGGAAGTCGAAGCGTTCAAGGCCTGGATCGTGACCCTTGCCGATCCCCAGGGAGTGCTCAAACGTACGTTATTTTCCTTCTCCGGCTTTCTTCGCTCAGCTACGATGTTAGGGTTGTGGAGCACAAGCTCATGCATCGCTGGTTGCTCCGCGGGATCATTCACTGCCTATCGAACATCCCGCTCGAGCAATGGGATACTATGGAGGCCACCACACACCTCGGCGAAGCGCAGCCTGCCTGGAACAACTTTCAGACCGGTATCTCGATGGACGTCATTGAGTCTTTCAAAAAGTGAGTTCTCGTCCCTTCAATGGTTCTGATGTCATCCTGGATCCGACCGAGATATGAAGAACTCGACGTCCGAAGAGCTGAAGAGATCGAGCTTCGCAAGTCGACTGCGGTCCTGCGAGATGCGCGGAATGAGGTATCTCAATGTTACGCCAACCGGACCAGGCCGCAGTCCCGAAATTTCGACAAGGCAAGACACACTCACGCTGCCGACTCCAATGTCGCCGCCTTGGAGGTGGAGCTGTCGGAAATGAGAAAAGAGCTCACAGCCGCCCGCGGCGACGCTAAAGTAAGCTTATATCCGTGCTGTTCCCCCACACGAGTGAAACATATTCACAGGCTGAGCCGTCACCCGAAATCGCTCGGCGCGTTCGTGAGCTTGAAGTCACCGTGGTAGACCTCGGAGGCAAGCCCAAACTGGCCAAGGCCTGGGCCAAGGTAATACCTCTGATTACGACGATGAGGCTGGACGCTTACGTTGCGTGTTAGTCCAGTTCCTCAGGTCGTATTCGTGCGCCTAAAGCCAATGTTGGCGCCACCACGTCCTCCGAGCTCCTCGCCTCGGCCGCGACGGTTGCTGAAGGTGGCTCAAACGTTGCGGGCGCGCGTCGTGTGTCAGCACGCAAGCGCTCGCAAGCAGACTCGTCTGGTGCGGCTCCGAGCGCTATCCGGAGGAGGTTGCACAGCGTTACGAGAAGAACCACCAACGCTACCTTGAGGACCTTGCGCAGTCGGTTAATTCATAGTCTAGATGTTCGTCGATTCTATTCACGTATGCACAGCACGGAATGCACAATTGAAATTATCTCAGTGTCCGATGTCTCCGCGAGTCTGCCAGTCTGGTTTATGTTAAGAATTGCAGCGCTCCTCTGACCTGACAAAGTTGCTCATTCACAATACCAAATCTGGCATGCGGCGAGCTTCCTTCGCAAGCTGACGAACTTGTGCATCATCTGATGAACTCCCGCAATTCTACGTAGTGACGAAGTATGTAGGGGCTCGGCCGTACATGGTGTAGATGACGATGGCGACCTATTAAGCAAGCAAGTCAGGGTTCAATTCCCCGAGCCCGAATGATATTTTTGAATGCCTTTCTTCCACTTGCCAAACGTTATTTATTGCCGCCGGTTCAGTCCGGCGCAGGCTCGGCTGCCTGAGCTTCAGTCACGGAGAAAAGAATCGGGTGTAGTGTAGGGCGCACTACTGCCTCTCTTAAACACTCGGCATCGTCGAAGCAGCAAGCCGGGGCTCGACTTCCCGCACCCGAATAGCTCCGAAAAGCTACCATTTTTTTTTTAACAACTCCGCTCGCCGATAAAAGGAACCTAAGTTAACGAGGTACCTACACAAGGAATTGATCGGGTGTGGTGTATGGTGCATCGCTGCACTTCCTAACAATTCAGGTAGAGCATATTTCCGGGCGGCAGGACGGGGTTCGACTCCCCGCGCCCGAATCTCCAGGATTGCAGTTTCTTTTTATTTTCTGTTGGAAACTTAGCCATAGATCTCACCTGACCGGGTACAGGGACAGGGCAGGTACTAGGGTGTAGTGTACGGTGCACCGCTGCCTCTCATATTTCTGCATTAGTGCGAATTGAGCAACGAGAAGGGGTCCGACTCCCCACACCCGAATATGCTCTAAACCTTCAGCCTTTCTTTTCTTTTCATTTTATGTCGAAGCCTGAGGAGGCCCTCCCATTTGGGTCACTTGTAGAGGTCGAAGAGAGAGCAAGGAATTGAGTGTGGTGTACGGCGCACCGCTGCAAATATTAAGATGGCAAGTTGAAATCCAATCAGCGAGACGGGGTTCGACTCTCCGCGCCAGACTGTAGCCGTCATAGCCTTTTTATTTATGGTGGAAAACTTAGGCAGCCGCTCGAATGAATCTCACCTGACCGGGTACAGGGACAGGGCAGGTACTCGGGAGTAGTGCACGGCGCACCGTTGTAAATGTTATGTAGATTCGGAAATCCGAGCAGCAAGCCGGTGTTCGGCTCCCCGCGCCCGAATTATTATTCCCAGGGGTCTCTGCTTTTGTTTTACTGTTTGAGACTCGGACAGACGATACAATTGACGAAATTCAAACACAATGAGGTACCCGGGTGTAGTATACGACGCACCGCTGCATTTAATGTACAAGGAAACGGCGAATCATGACGCCCCGCCCGAATGTGAGTGCTTTTCGTTTCAGTTTATGTCGGAGACTGAGGTGGCCCTCGAATTTGGGTCACTTGTAGAGGTTGAGGAGAAAGTAAGGAATCGGGTGTGGTGTACGGCACACCGCTGCCTCTCTTACAGACTCGGGATCGTTGAAGCAGCAAGCCGGGGTTCGACTCCCCGCGCCCGACCTCAGCCGTCCCTGAATTCTTTTGATAAACCTCAGCCAACCAATGATATCTCGGTAGCTTAATGAGGTTTAGATAAAGACTGGTACTCGGGTGTAGCGTATGGCGCACCGCTGCCTCTCTTCAAAATTTCCCGTCATCGAAGCAGCAAGCCGGGTTCGACTCCCCGCCCCCGAATGTCCAAGGTTGCATGAACTTTTGTTTTATTCTTTGAGACTCGACCACGGGATGGAAGGAAGCTCGCCTAACGAGGTACATCCCTAAGCCATGAATCGAGTGTGGTGTATGATGCACCGCTGCCTCTCTTAAAAACTCTTGATGAAAGCAGCAGCAAGCCGGGGTTCGACTCCCCGCACCCGAATAGTGGGCAATTCGTTCATTTTATTCTTTGGCAGCCGCTCGGATGAGTCTGGGTTAACGAGGCTCAAACACAATCAGGTACTCGGGTGTGGTCTACGGCGCAAAGCTGCCTCTCTTACAGACTCGGGATCGTTGAAGCAGCAGGCCCGGGTTCGACTCCCCGCGCCCGAATATACTGTGAGCCTTCAGCGTTTTTTTTATGGTTTGAGACTCGAACACGGGATGGAAGGAAGTTCCCCTAACGAGGTACATCCCTAAGCCATGACTCGGGTGTGGTCCACCGTTGCACCTGTTTATGAAGTCGCACCAGATCTCGAGCAGCGAGATGGGGTTCGACTCCCCGCACCCGAATCCCGCTTAACTCGCTCATTTTACTTCTTGGCAACCGCTCGAATGAATATCACCTGGCGTGATACAGGGACAGGGCAGGTACTCGGTTCTGGTGCACGGCGCACCGCTGCAATCCTTGCCATCTCTTCATCCAATCGGTGAGCAGCAGAACGGGGTTCGACTCCCCGCGCCCGACCTGAACAGTTTCCACATTAGTTTTGATATACCTCAGCCACCCGATGAAGTCTGGGTGGTTTAACGAGGTACCTATATAGTCAGGTATTCGGGTGTGGTGTACGGCGCACCGCTGCAAATATTAACATGGTACATAAGCAGGAATCCGAGCAGCGAGACGGGGTTCGACTCCCCGCGCCCGAATATGCCGATGAATTGCGCTTTTTATATGAAGACTGGAGGCCCTGGAATGTGGGTCACTTGTAGAGGTTGAAGAGAGAGCAAGGGATCGGGTGTAGTGTACGGCTCACTGCTGCTGAAAATTATTGCTTCATTTGAGTTGAGCAGCGAGTCGACTCCCCGCGCCCGACCTTACCGTCCCCGCGTTAATTTTGATAAACCTCAGCCACCGGATGAAATCTCGGCGGCTTAGCGAGGTACAAACCCAAGCAGGTATGGTAGCAGACATCACTTCGTGACAAGTCTGAGTCCCAATTTGGTAATCACTACTGTCACCCCAGTTTTCACCCAATAGTCAAGCAAACTGTACAAATGGCAGCAGAAGAACACCCTCTAACGATCTGCCGGAACACAACTTTGAAAATATCATTTCATGTTTTTATCACTTGGATTTCGCGCTTTTGATCCCGGGCCGGACTTCCGGTGGCTGTGTGATATGATCAATTATCGCCCCAAGGCTCAGATTTGCCTCCCATTAGCCTGCCATCTCATTAACAACCTCAGAAGAGCCTGGAAGAGCTGTCCTATGTGGAGCTGCATCGCAAGCAGTCCTCCAAATCGATATATTTGCCCACAAACTTTTGATTTTTCCGGTCGGGATTTCGCGCTTTTGATTACATAAGCAGAGGTATCTCCGATTTTTCTGAAACGAAAATTTTACCTATAAAACTACCCTGTGTTCCTGCTAAATCTCGAGTCTAAAAGCTCTCAAGCCAAAACTGCGGGTTGACATAAAGTCATGTCTGCTACCATACTCGGGTGTGGTGTATGGCGCACTGCGGCTCCAAATCCTTCGTTGTCGAAACTTGAAGCAGCAAGCCGGGGTTCGACTCCCCGCGCCCGAATCTGCAGGGAAATTTGCTTTTTATGGGAAGACTGAGAAGGCCCCGGAATTTGGGTCACTTGTAGAGGTCGAAGAGAGAGCAAGGAATCAGGTGTGGTGTACGGCGCACCGCTGCTGCAATTAGTGTTCGATCTTCAGCATCAAGCAGCGAGACGGGGTTCAACTCCCCGCACCCGAATAATTTCGATCGGTCCTACCGTTTTTTTTTTCTATCCTTCCCATCTTAATTCTTAATTCTCCACCCACCCGCCGCCGTGTGCACTCAGGTCCCGGCACTGGCCCCAGCGTAAGCGCAAAGACGCACACAACTCATCTCACATCCCCCCATGTACTCGTAGAATCGTCCTCATCGATTAATCGCTCTATCGTATCATCGTGTAATGAGAGCGCATGGGCATGTGCATGTTTTCCGTGTCCGCGTCCGGGGTATCATCCTCGCACTCCTCCTCTACATCCTCGCACCCCGTATCCCAACGTGGGTAACATAAGACTCAGAACGCGCGCTTGACAACGCCCCAGAACGCCTTGCCCTGGATGGTGGCGACCTCGAGCTCGAGCGGTGTCGGCTGGCGCGAGCCGTCGGAGGCGGCGTACGTGCCGGCGCCCCAGGGCGAGCCGCCGTGCACCTCGTCGAGGCCGGTGAGCTGCTTGAACGCGTGCGCGTAGCCGAGGGGGACGAAGAGGACGCCGTGGTGCGCGAGCGTGCTGTGCGTGCGTTAGCGTCGTCGTTGAAAAATGAGGGAGGGGAAGCGCACCTGATCGTGTTGAGGATGGTGACCTCCTGTCCTCCACCGGGGCCGGCGGTCGAGGTGAACGCGCCGGCGTACTTGCCCGCGAGCGCGCCCGAGGACCAGAGGCCGGACGTCGAGTCCCAGAACGCCTTGCGATAATATCGATCAATCTTTGACCCCACACAGACGCAAGGCAAGGGAACACACCTTCCACTGCGCGGGGAAGTTCCCGAACCGCGTGGGCACGCCCATGAGGAACGCATCGTATTTGGCGAGCTCCTCCGGCGTGATGATGGGCAGTGCGGGCTTCGCGGGCGCGTACATCTTCGTGAGCACCTCCTGCGAGAGCGTCTCCGCGACCTGGTACATCGTCGCCGAGCCGCCCGCCTCCTCGATGCCCTTCTTCACTGCGTCCGCCACTGCACCGGCTCTGCGTCAGCGCTGCACTGGATAGAAAGGAAGGGGGACGCACTCTTGTGGATGTGGCCGTACATGGTGTAGATGACGATGGCGACCTTGGGGCCCTTGCCCTTGGGCGCCTCCGTCAGCGTCGTCGCCGCGCTGCCCTTCGCGGGCGTCTTGCTCGCGGCGGCAGCGGCGGGCTTCTCGTCCGCGTCAAAGTTGGCCTTTTGCTTTTTGGTGGGGAAGCACATGGTGTCGCGTGCGGAGAGGTGCGCGGGGACGGTGGAAAGTGAAGAAAGGGCGACGAGACACGAGGACCGTTATATATATACCCCCGGGCGCGGATTTGCAACGGAGTTGGGTGTGGCTTACTCAAGCGCACGGGATCCGTAAGGGTGCTGTAAAGGCTGCTGACACACCTGACTCAGCACGGGCACTGAGAATGGAAGATCGATGCCACGGCCGCTCCGTACGGTGCTTTGCTGGCAGTGGCCATCGGGCGACGGAAACCAGCGGGCTGGCGAGGTCAGCGATGAAACGCCATTGGCATCACGGTTGAAAACATGCACGCTGAATCTGATGCCACGCAGGCGCAAAGAAGGAGCACAGCCTCACATGCGCATGACGATCCGTGATGTAAGCCCGTTCGCGTCAGCGTGTTGGGATGACTGTGGAGTCTGGCGCTGACGCGAGAGTGTTCTTGCGATGACGAGGAGCGGGCTCTCGCTGAGTGTCCGGCGATGGCGAACGATGTCCTGGAAATAGCGAGGAACGGCCAACGGTAGGAGCCCGAACGGAGGGCAGGTGGGTTCCCGGACTCGACCGGTGCAAGTACAGTACAATCCAAGTACGCACGGCGTGGTTATTGCCACTGAATTCATCTCTGAAAAACAGTAACTGATGAGTCCACGAAACAAAAATATAAGAAGGAAAAATGCAGGACAGCAGAAGAATTCGGGCGCGGGGAGTCGAACCCCGCCTTGCTGCTCAGATTAGTCTCTATATAGACACCACTGTTGGCAGCCGTGCACCGTGCACCACACCCGATCCCTTACTCTGTATCTGTACCTCTCTAAGTGACCGAAATCCCAGAGTCTTCCCGAGCTTCCAAACAAAATGAAAGAAAAATGTGGATACATTAGGGTGTTTCAGAATTAGAATCTTGAGCCCAACTTGAGCCCCAACTTCGACCCCAACTTGACCCCAACTTGAGCCAAGTTGAGGCACAAGTTGAAGCTTTGTTCGTGAAACACCTAAGCAGATTTTTCTGCCTTAACTCCGAAGTTGAGGTAAACTCGGAGCTTCGCGTATCACGAAAGATATGATGCAGGCCTGAGAACCGGATTAGCCGAAGTTGGGGCACGAAGTTGGGGCACAAGTTGGGGTCGAAGTTGGATGTCAAGTTGTGGTCCTATGCACAACTTGACATCCAACTTCGATTTCGTGCCCCAACTTCGACCCCAACTTCCGGCAAGTTGGGGGTCGAAGTTGGGGCTCAAGTTGGGCTCCTCATTCTAATTCTGAAACACCCTATTAATATTCGGGTGCGGGGAGTCGAACCCCGTCTCGCTGCCCATTACCGGCGGGCATTTGCAATCACTGCAGCGGTGCGCCGTACACCACACCCGATTCCTTCCTCTGTATATGAGCCCTATAAACCACCTCCATGTGGTACCTGTGTGAAGGAAAAGAATGCAAAGCTTCAGCATTCGGATGCGGGGAGTCGAACCCCGTCTGGCGGCATCAAGCTTCCTGGACCATTGTCACCCCAACTGTAGCAGCTGTGCGCCGTACACCACATCCAAGTACTTACTCTGTATCTGTACCTCTCTAAGTGACCAAGATCCCAGAGTCTTCCTAGTCTTCCAAATACAATGAAAGGCACTGCGCGCATATTCGGGCGCGGGGAGTCGAACCTCGGCTTGCTGCTGGAGTGATGGCCATTATCTAAGAGAGGCAGCGGTGCACCGTACACCACACCCGATTCCTTTTATGTATCTGTCCCCCTCTACAGATGATCAAAACTCGAGGGGCTTCCTGAGCCTTTCAAATAAAAAGAAAAAACTCGTTTGAACCGCATTCGGGTGCGGGGAGTCGAACCCCGGCTTGCTGCTGAAACCTCAGGGATTACCTAAGAGAGGCAGCGGTGCACCGTACACCACACTCGAGTACCTGCTTGTATCCGTACCTCGTTAAGCCGCCGAAATTTCGTCGAATGGCTGAGGTTTAATAATAAAAATACTGGACGGCTTGCAGTCGGGCGCGGGGAGTCGAGCCCCGTCTCGCTGCTCACTGTAGTATATAATTTTAATTTGCTGCAGCGGTGCACCGTACACCACACCCGAGGACCTCTCTCCATCTGTATCTTACCCAGTGACCGAAATTCATAGTCTTCCTGAGTCTTTCAAATAAAACGAACAAGATCTCAGAAATTCGGGTGCGGGGAGTCGAACCCCGTCTAGCTGCTTCAGCGACGGAAATAGTCTATTTAAGAGAGACAGCCGTGCACCATACACCACCCCCGATTCCCTCCCTGTCTGTATCCCTGCACAAGTGAGCGAAATTTCAGAGTCTTCCTGAGTCTTCCAAATAAAAGATGTGTACTGCATTCGAGTGCGGGGAGTCGAACCCCGTCTAGCTGCTTCAGCGACGGAAATAGTCTATTTAAGAGAGACAGCCGTGCACCATACACCACCCCCGATTCCCTCCCTGTCTGTATCCCTCCACAAGTGAGCGAAACTTCAGAGTCTTCCTGAATCTTTCAAATAAAATGAACAAGATTTCAGACATTCGGGCGCGGGGAGTCGAACCCCGTTTTGCTGCTTTAACAAAGTGCATTCGCAATCATTGCAGCGGTGCGCCGTACACCGCACCCGATTCCAGTTTTTGTGTTGCAAGTTGTTTGCAACCTCTCCAAGTGATCTCATCCTCTCGGTTCAAACAATTTGTTACAAAAAGCCCAGGTGTAGACATCCTATTCGGGTGCGGGGAGTCGAACCCCGGCTTGCTGGAGTGATGAGGGCTTACTAACAGAGGCAGCGGTGCACCGTACACCACACCCGATCTCCCGGCCGTGGAACTATACCTCTTTAAGTGACCAAAATTTCAGAGTCTTCCTGAGCCTTCAAAATAAAATGAACAAGATCTCTAGACCCGTTCGGGTGCGGGGAGTCGAACCCCGTCTAGCTGCTTCAACGAGGGGGATTCTCAAAGAGAGGCAGCGGTCCACCGTACACTACACCCGATGCTTTCCTCTGTATATGAGCCCTGTAAACCGCCTCTATGTGTTATCTGTTTGAAAAAAAATGATTCAAAACTTCATCGCATTCGGACGCGGGGAGTCGAACCCCGTCTCGCTCTAAACACAAATCTCTCTTGCTTGATTTGCGGCAGCGGTGCACCGTACACCACACCCGAGTAACTGCCTGTATCTGTCCCCCTCTACAAGAGACCGAATTCTAGAGCCCTCTGAGCCTTCAAAATAAAATGAAAACACCTCGAGCGCATTCGGGTGCGGGGAGTCGAACCCCGGCTTGCTGCTTTAGGGATGGGAATTGCCTAAGAGAGGCAGCGGTGCACCGTACACCACACCCGATCCTTTGCTCTGTATATAAGCTCTGTGAACCACCTCTATGTGGTACCTGTTTGAAAGAAAAGACATCGAATATTTCTGCTCATTCGGGTGCGGGGAGTCGAACCCGTCTGGCTGCTCAACTCAAATTCCCTCGTCATTGATTTGCAGTAGCGGTGCACCGTACACCACACCCGAGTACCTGCTTGTATCCGTACCTCGTTAAGCCACCGAAATTTCGTCGAATGACTGATGTTTTAATAATGAAAATACTAGACGGCTTGCAGTCGGGCGCGGGGAGTCGAACCCTGTCTCGCTGCTCACTTTAATATAGAATCTTAATTTACTGCAGCGGTGCACCGTACACAACACCCGAGCTCTTGCTCTGTACAGGAACCCTGTAAACCACCTCCATGTGGTACTTGTTTGAAAGAAAAGAATCCAAAACTTCATCGCATTCACGTCTGCCTGCTCAACTCAAGTCAAACTGTATTTGCAGCGGTCCGCCGTGCACCACATCCGATCCAGTCTTTGTATTGTAAGTTTGCAACCTCCCCAGATAATTTCATCCTCTCGGTTCGAACAGTTTGTTACAAAAAGCCCAGGTGTAGACATTGTATTCGGGTGCGGGGAGTCGAGCCCCGACTTGCTGCTCAATTGCCTATTTTCCTGACAATTGGAGCAGCGGTGCGCCGTACACCACACCCGAGTACCTTTCTCTATCTGTACCTCTCCAAGTGACCGAAATTTCAGGGGCTTCCTGAGCCTTCCAAATAAAAGATAAACACAAATGTATATTGCATTCGGGTGCGGGGAGTCGAACCCCGCCTTGCTGCTCAGATTAGTCTCTATATAGACACCACTATTGGCAGCCGTGCACCGTGCACCACACCCGATTTCTTACTCTGTATCTATACCTCTCTAAGTGACCGAAATCCCAGAGTCTTCCCAAGCTTCCAAATAAAATGAAAGAAAATGTGGATACATTCAAGATACATTCGGGTGCGGGGAGTCGAACCCCGTCTCGCTGCCCATTACCGGCGGGCCTTTGCAATCACTGCAGCGGTGCGCCGTACACCACACCCGATTCCGTCCTCTGTATATGAGCCCTGTAAACCACCTCCATGTGGTACCTGTTTGAAAGAAAAGAATTCAAAACTTCATGCCCATTCGGATGCGGGGAGTCGAACCCCGTCTGGCTGCCTCAAGCTTCTATAGCCACCCTAATTGTAGCAGCTGTGCGCCGTACACCACACCCGAATACCTCCCTCTATCTGTATCTCTCCCAGTGGCCGAAATCCCAGAGTCTTCCTAGTCTACCAAGTACAAAGAAGAAAATGATTCAATTCGGCATATTCGGGCGTGGGGAGTCGAACCCCGGCTTGCTGCTTTAACGATGGGGGGGATTACTTAATAGAGGCAGCGATGCACCGTACACCACACCCGATTCTTTGTTCTGTATAAGGACCCTGTAAATCACCTCCATGTGGTACCTGTTTCAAAGAAAAGAATTCAAAACTTCATCACAGTCGGATGCGGGGAGTCGAACCCCGTCTCGCTCTAAACACAAATTCCGCTTACATGATATGCGGCAGCGGTGCACCGTACACCACACCCGAGTACCTGCTTGTATCCGTACCTCTACGACTGACCGAAATCCCAGAGTCTTCCTGAGTCTCCCAAATAAAAGAAGAAGAAAAATACTGAATACGGGCATATTCGGGTGCGGGGAGTCGAGCCCCGGATTGCTGCTTCAAGAAGTGGGATTCTCGAAGAGGGACGGCCGTACGCCGTACACCACACCCGATGCCTTGCTCTGTAGCTGTACCTCTCTAAGTAACCAAAATTCCAGAGTCCTCTTGAGTCTTCAAAATAAAATGAACAAGACCTTCAAACACAATCGGATATGGGGAGTCGAGCCCCGGCTTGCTGCTGGAATGTCAAAACCCCCCCAAGAGAGGCAGCGGTGCGCCGTACACCACAACCGAGTACCTGCTTGTATCCGTATCTCGTTAAGCCATCGAAATTTCGTCGAATGGCTGAGGTTTAATAATAAAAATCCTGGACGGCTTGCAGTCGGGCGCGGAGAGTCGAACCCCGTCTCGCTGCTCACTGTAGTAGATAATTTTAATTTGCTGTAGCGGTGCTCCGTACACTACACCCGATTCCCTCCTATCTGTCTGTCTCCCTCTACAAGTGCCCGAGATACCATGACCTGAGGCTTCAAAATAAAATGAAAAGACGTCCAGACACATTCGGGGGCGGGGAGTCGAACCCCGTCTAGCTGCTTCAACGACGGGGATTCCCTAAGAGAGGCAGCGGTGCACCGTACACCACACCCAATTCCTTACCTTCTCTTCAACCTCTCCCACTGACCGACTCTCAGAGTCTTCCTGAGCCTTCCAAATAAAAGATGTGTACTGCATTCGAGTGTGGGGAGTCGAACCCCGGCCTGCTGCTGGGATGTGGGGGATTTATTAAGAAAAGCAGCGGTGCGCCGTACACCACACCCGAATATCTATCATCTTTGTCTGTCCCTTGTTAACTGAGCTTCATCGGATCGGCTCCAAGTTCTCCAGCATACAATAAAAACGGAAGCACCCTGGACATTCGGGTGCAGGGAGTCGAACCCCGTCTCGCTGCTCAAGCGCAAGAGGCAACATAATATTTGCAGTGGCACACCGTACAGCCCACCCGAGTACCTGCTTGAATTCGTACCTCGTTAAGCCACCGAAATTTCGTCGAATGGCTGATGTTTTAATAGTAAAAATACTGTCGGGCGCGGGGAGTCGAACCCCATCTAGCTGCTTTAACGAAGTGCATTCGAAATCACTGCAGCGGTGCGCCGTGCACCACACCCGATTCCTTGTTCTGTATAAGGACCCTGTAACTGAGCTCCATTGTTACCTGTTTGAAAGAAAAGACAAGGAACATTCTGTCACATTCGGGTGCGGGGAGTCGAACCCCGTCTTGCTGCTTGTACACCCCGTTTCCTGTAAGAGACGCAGCGGTGTACCGTACACTACACCCAATGTCTTGCTCGCTATCTCTTCCTCTCAAACTGACCAAAATCCCAGGGTCTTCCTGGGCCTTTCGAAAAAAAGGAAATCATGTTTAAACCATATTCGGGTGCGGGGAGTCGAACCCCGGCTTGCTGCTTTGAACAACGGGGACTGCCTAAGAGGGACAGCCGTGCACCGTCTCATTACCCGTCGCGACGCATTTTCTTATTGTACCCGAGCTTGTATAGCATTACATCATGACTCTGACTCATCCTTCCCTCCCATTGCGTTCTTCGTTTTTGTGGCGGCTTTGCTGGATGCCTTTCCTTTCTCCTCGCTGAACTTCTTTCACGTCTGGAAACGCACTTGAACTTGTCGGAATGGAAGACAAACGCATCGGCTCCATCAAATGCTTGGAATGGTAGAGTTCTTGCGGTTGAGGATACGTTGTCAATCTCTAGCGACTTCCTTGGTGACGGAGTGCAACGCACCCTTCCTAAATGTCTCTTAAATTTTTCCCCGCACAATATCTCGCGACATCCGAGAACGTGAAGCCCATCACACCTGCGGAGATTCTGCACAGAGAAAAAAAAAACTCGATCGTCTCATTAATTTCGAGAACAGCTGTAATGGCCTACCCGTTACATTTATCCCTCCTAGGCAAACTTATCTTCAAACCCATCGACATCATCGAGGACTGAAAGAAAGCTGAATCCGCCACGCTGATGCACGGTGTGGAATTCGACATCCCACAGTGCTGCGCCCGCTCCTCGTTGTAATCATGCGATTTCCATTTCAACCGATCGTGGGAGGAGTTCTTCGGCACAATGCGCGCGTGAATCTTATTTTCCACGGAACCAGATTCTCTTCCATCTGCCTGCTTGCATCCGCCCGGTAGGCAAATGAGAAATCGGAAATCGGCGGAAAAGCCGCGGGTAATCGGGTACGCCTACGGATTTCCTGGACGAGTCAACATCGAGTCAATTCTTACGTGGCGCCTCATCTCTGGAAGGAATGCAGGAGCACCAAAATCACAGGTCGCAAAACAATACCCATCTACTCAAAGCTAGTGCACCTACTGCCTTGAATTCACGTCATCCTTTTCGCTGATTTATGATACGCATGTTTGCAGCAACGATAGGGACTTGTTGCCGCCTCATGTCAGCTCATGGTTACGATCGTCCGGAGACCAGTACGCATACAAGTATTGAGAAGAGGTTGACATGAGCAAACCGTGAGGGCCCCGAATCTGGTTTATTTATCAGTGCACGCTACCCGGTGGTGTCAACCTCCTCATCCCATTTCCTCCTCCTCCTCTCTCCCTGTGACCCACAGTGACACCTCACTTCCAATACGACCGTAAGTTCCTCACGTTCCTTTCACGTTCCCCTTACTCAAAAATTCTCAGGGATTCTCACGAGCCTCGAATCCAAGATGGCCAAGACACTGAGTGAAAAAGAGAGAGACATTGTGGACAACACTGATATGGATCCTCAGTGGCGGACTCCCAGTGGATCTGGACCATTTGGCCGCATATCAGAGGCCGTCTTTAACTTCTTCTGCTTAGCATGCTATGGCCATGCGGGCTTGACGCCAGTTTGGGCATCCATCAAGCTCGATCAGCAGGGCGACGAGAGTGTCTGGGTTGAAGGGATTCGTCAGATGTGCGAACGACTGAATAATATGCTCATAATGGTTTGTGTTCCATCTCACTTTGCACAATTGGATCAGCTCATATTCTTCGGCTTCGAGGCGAGCCTACTGCTGGACACCTCGGCCGTATTCATCACGACTTCGCCGCCCAGGCCGGGAATGGTCAACTACACACTCCGCGGACCGTACATGTGTTTTCTCGGTTCATTTGGGCTGCTTGTTGGGGCCATTATCGTTGCCGCCGTTGCGTTTCTCATATGCTCCAGAGCGAGGCCATCCTGGGTGGAGCGCGTAAGTGGGGTGGTTGTTATATGTTCCGCGAGATACAGAGCCTATTTTCACAGGTGATGTACGGCACCCGGTCCCATGTCTACTGCACGCTCGTCCTGCTCTCCTACCCATTTTTTGCTATCGGAGTTGCGACTCTGCTCCTGGCATTTGGTACTTATGCCACGGATCTCTTGAATATCTGTTTAGTTTGACATTATTGTTAGGCATGCTCAGCGCCGTATGGTGCGCCGAAGATTCGGGAATTCAGGCCGCCGCTCCATTATTACTTGTCTTGCCAATCTCTATGGGCACTCTGTTCGGTGTTTCCTGTGCGACGGCTCCATCGGAGGAGACATGGAAACAGACACACCCAGTCAACCCAGGCGGTCCGAGTACATCGATAGACTCGCCGATGAGCTCCACATCCACGCAGCATCGCCCATTAATCCCACCGGCTCCCAATGATATTTCGCTTTCAACTCGCACCGCGTACATTCCTCGCACCAGATTTACTTGCCCGTGACATTCCGATACCCATCTCACCCCCGCCTCGTTTGCCGCACCGCCTGCAAGCAGTTCTGTACTTCCTAATCTATTGCATCTTCTGTTCTATGTATTAATAACATGCTGAAATCATCGATCCTTGTGACTCCGGCCGCGGTCGAATTTTGAGCGCCTTTCCCATTCAACAAGCTTCGGTCCAAGGAGCGTAGGGTAGAAAACATAAATCGATTTATTCAATATTTGTGGGGCTCGCCATATCTTTGACTGCGAATTTTCCCTTGCCCTCCGATTGGCATACATGTTGATGCAGAGCACAAATTGATTGAATCAAGATCTTCTTCAAGCCTCATTCATCGACGCGGGCGTAGAGCCCGGAAGCCTCTGTCTGCGTTTCAACATGCTTTTATTCCAGTCGACTCGCCAGGCATCACAGAAGTTTTAGGTTCGCAGATATTGGCCACATTCGGCCGCGTGAGCCGTGACCGAACTCTTAACCATGTACTCAGTTGGGTGAGGGGGAGCATCGCGTTCCATGACGGCTAGAAACAAGCTGTGGTTTGTTCCGACATTTCCGGCCAAATGAAACACTCGGAATGACCGATTTTTCGTGGCAGGAGAGAAAATGTGCTGGCAAGGGCAAAGTTGCCGGGTTGCCGGCCTTCAACTCTACCTATGAGGGTCCCTCAGGTCGTTGAATAGACTTTAAAATTCTGAATTCTTCCTATGATGGACCTGTGTCGTGATTCGTTAAATATTTTTGTTTGCTCGACTCACCACAGGTCCCAAGTCGCCGAGGTATACATTATGGCTCGGTGGCGGAGGGCCCGCATCTGCTTCAGTTGGATTCTTCCTGAAAAAATAAGTCCCAATAGCACCCCAAAAACCAGAAGCTTTGCCCCCATCTCGCACATCGACCCTATCTCTCCACGAAGGCCAAGGACGGCGGAAGCAGGCGCACCATCCCCACCGGTACGAACATGCCTGGGCATGGGACTGACGCAGTGATGCGGTCTCGAAAAGAGAACCAAAGTCGCTGGATAGATTAAGGTCGAGAACAGGCCGTACAGAAGGTAATGTGCAATGTGTGCTTGGTTTTGTTGTCTTCCTAAGCTATCTCCATATCAAAAAAGTCCCTCTCTTATTTTTCCATTCACGCCTTGGGAAAAGTGACCATAAAATCCACGCCCAACCCACGGTTGGCCCAATGGAAAAGATGGGGATAGCTCTCTTGAGGTTGAACCTCTTTCACAATGAAGGTCAGCCAGCTCAGTAATCTGGAGCGTCAAGAACACCTTTAAGAGTATGGTCCTCTTCGATCTCCTCTTCGACTCGAGATTTCTCCTCCATATCTTCCAAAAGACCGTGTTTCTTCACGAGAGCTGTATACGAGCTGAGGAGATTTGGATCTCTGCCAACCCAATATTTGTTCAAATGGTGTTCAGGGCCGGAAGAGCGATCAGAGCCAGCGCCTTGTGCTCATGCTCCGGGGTAAGTCGGCTTACTTGGCAACCATCCCAGGCTGAAGGCGAGTCACACGTTGAAGATACGCAACACTTGATCATGACGCACCTTCCACGCCTTCCTTTCCGTCCTCCAGGTCCCTCCCCCTTTTTGAAGTATCACAAGATATGCCGGCACTTCGCTCCGGCGTAGGCGCTTTCATTAAACATGCCTGGTTTGTCTTTCTCAAATCAGTGGTGTCTATCGGCCCCGCCGCTGCGGCTTTGAGCTGTCTGAGGCCCATCTCTTAGGCCGTGAAATCTTGCGCGTCCTCCGCGTAAGGTGCACGATACGTTGGCGCTTGGTTAGCGCACCGATTTCGTCAATTTGCCTCTTGGAAATATACCTACTTGAGTGTTGCTGAAGCAAGACAGAATGGAATTCTATCGAAGGCAGTAATGCAACAAATATGTCTATCTATCTGATCCATGAACCTGGGGCCAGTTTAATTTATTATGTCACTAGGTAGAATCAGGACAGTGGAAAGCACATTAAATTGATATTATGGACAAGCTGACAGGGAGGAAGGGCAATCGCCGCAGGGATAGCACTGGATCTTCGGTTGTAAAATCTTGGACGAATTAAAGCGGCTGCGAGGAGGGGCTAGCCAAGCGTTCAGGGAGATATATCGAGAGTACGTGGATGGGGGGAGCGCACGAACCGGCTCCTTGCGATTTTCTTCCTCAGAGCTTCTAGAGGACCGACGAGCAGTGCGGGTCGCCGCCGAGAGATGGCGAGAAAGCGGAGTGTCGCTAAGTTCTGGAAGATGATTCAGCGGGATGGTGCAGACGTGAAGGCGAAGGGAGGGACTGTTCCCGGAGCTTTGGAGCTGAAGGAGGAAAGAGGAAAATGACTAGACGGGGCGGGGAGGTGCATTGCGATGGCTAGAAATAGCTGCTCGCCATGGGCGGGCATAAGACAGCGCGGGAGGTCGCGGTTAAGGAGCGCCCGCGTCAGTATGATTACTAGAATTCCGGGACACGGTGGAAATAGCGGTGACAGGAGAAAAGAAAAGAATCTGCAATAAACGTACCGAATGAACAACTCGCGGCACAGCGCCTCGCCTTCCGAGGAATCACGGGGAGGCATGTAAGCGCCACGTTTGGAGGGCAGGGTCTGAGCTGGAGTAGACGAGGGTGCAGACGGAGAGCCATGCATCGCAGTCCGCCATCAAAAACCGAGATCAACGGGATGGCGGGAAGGAAGGAGCAAGAGTAGCGACTGCGTAGCGTAGGCGGCGTTGCGCCCGTATGACTCAAACGTGATGGCGCCGGTCGGGGTGCGCGTGAAGCGTCGGATGCATGAGGAGAATTCAGAGGCGTAGAGCGGCAGCGATCCGACGGCGAATGCGGTTGTTGGAAAAAAATGGGTTGCGACCGCTTGGAACGGAGAAAAGGGGGGATTTCGTAGGGCGGGAGTAGGACCCCTGATAATCAGTGAGAAGGCCTGATTTCAAACGGGAATTTAGTCAGGATTGATTTTGAGATTTTAGTCAGGATTTGAACAGGCCTGAGACCCCGAATCAGCCGAAAAATGTCGGGATTTCAGATCAGGCCCAAAATTTTCGCCCCATATGGTGGTATACCAACAAATTTTCCAGCCGCAGGCGCAATTTAGTCAGGATTTGACCAGGCCAAACGCTCATTTTGGCCGAAAAAGTCAGGATTTGGACCAGCCCTGGACGCCGAAATCGGCCAAAAAAGTCAGGATTTGCATCAGGGATCTTGGCCTATTATCAGGGGTCCTGCGGGAGTGTTGAGTTCGCCGTTGAGAGGTCGGGATATAAGGGCCGATGACGCAATGATTCGCGGCATTTACTTTTGCACAGCTTTACAAACTCGGTATGCCCTTTAGGCCGAAATACGCACGAATTGGACTTGATAGTCAAGTGAAAAATCGTTTCCGCCCGAAATTCGGTGAAATTTTTCACCCAGATATCGACCCGAACCTCGACGAGACTCCAAATTTTTGCCCGGACAGAACCCAGGTTGTCCGGCCTCGACCCCTAGTTTTTGTCCGGCCAGAAGCTAGGTGTCGAGTCAAAAAGTCGAGTTTTTGTCCGGCACGGGGGCTAGGGTCCAAAGGGAAATTCCGGGATCCTGTGCTGCGCGGCTTTGGTCCGACGCTGTGAGCAAGTTGACCATCGGATCATTGGTAATCAGCACGCGAAGTCGCGACGCGTACACAAGCCTCAATACGACGCGTACACAACCACAAATCCAACACTGCCACAGCTGCTCAGGCATCGAATACGCATTTCTTTTTTTCTCTTCTATTTTCCCATATATTCTTCCTCAAGGTCGACGTTGAGATCGTTTCGCTGCCTCGATTCACTCCCGAGATCGGCCCGTCCCTGTCAATTTATATTACTATGGATTATCAAGACTAACCCTGACTACGGATTATCAAGACTGATTCTCCAAGGAGATAGTCCCGCGAAGATTGGAACTAAAAGAAGGCAAAATCCCTTCTTACTACCAAGCATGTCAGAACCTACCTTTTCATTCTCCACGACGGCCGAGGAAGTCGCCACGGGTTTCTCTGACGAAATCAAGGGCAAAACTGGTGGGCTTTTTGTTCTCCTTTCGCGTCCACGCACAAACTTCAGCCAGTCTTGATCACCGGGTCATCCATCGGTGGGATCGGATTTGAAGCCGCTCGTGTTATAGCGAAGCACGCCAAACTCGTAGTTATAACAGGCTACAATGAGGAGAGGTTTGGGGTCTTCTTCCTGGTTCTCGAAAACCGGCTGAAGGCCGATATCTCTACAGGCTCAAACTCTCAGAGGAGGCCATCAAGAAAGACATCCCGAACGCTAAAATTCTCCGTCTCACCGTGAACCTGTCTTCTTTCGCCAGCATCCGTAAGGCAGCCACGGAGGTCAACGCTCTCCCGGAGCCATTGCATGTCAGTGCTCAGTTCACTACGGTGATTGAATGCATATGCCGACTTTATAGGTGTTAATCCACAACGCGGCGGCGTCCTTCGGGGATTTCAAGCTCACAGAGGACGGTGTTGAGACCCGGCTTGCTACAGATTATGTAGGACCATTCCTTTTCACGAAGCTGCTTGCCACCAAGCTCCTTGCTGCTGCGACGCCGACCTATGCCGCGCGCGTCATCTTTATATCGGGCTTGGGCCACTCGTTTTGCACCGGCGTCGATTTCGACGCCCTCACAGACCCAGACCCCGAGAAGTACGTGAAGACCACCGCGTTCTTCCAGGCCGAATCCGCAAGAATCCTCACTGCCATCGAGCTCTCGAAACGGTCGAAGGGCAAGATCAACAGCTATAGTGTCAATCCCGGTCGTAAGTGGCAGAAATCGTCCATTGATGTAGACTGTACATGTCGCAGTCATCTTCACGAACATCTACACAAGGGCGGACCAGGTTTCTCTTGTGCAGGAGATGGGTCAGTGGTCTTTCCCCTGGAATGGTGATTATTTACTGACCATACCTAGGCGCGGTGCTCCCTGATGGAAAACCAAATCCCGAATTTGGTCAATGGAAGACAATTCCACAGGGAGCTGCGACGTACGTGAATTTTGCTTGAGCCGGTGCTGGAATCAATGGAAACCTTCTTAGCACCGTTGCCGCAGCCTTCGATCCTCGTCTCAATGGTAAGCAGGAATAATTTTATCCCCCAGCATTCTGAGTCCCTTTTCCTGTATAGACAAGCCCAGTGCCTACCTCGAAGATTCTGCGCCTGCCAACGACAAGGTTGCCGCACACAGCTCCGACCCTGTGTGTCCATTCATATCTGAACTGTTTGCACAATGAATAATCTAAACGGAACAGGTCACGGCCGAGAAATTGTGGACCGTCACTGAGCAACTTATTGGCGAAAATTTTATCTTTTAATCTATGCCTGTGGCCCACAGAGTAACTTCATAATCAATCTTGGGGAATTCAATAATGTGGCATTCGAGGAGGGAAAAAGCGGGCCATTGTGATGCGAGGGGTGGTGAAGCGCCCGAGCTCACTTGCCTAGGGCTACGTGATCACCAGGCAGAGGAGCTGCCCAGGTTGTGCGCGAATCCAATTCATGCTCGCAGAAAGTGTGCAGCGTCAAGAAATTGCCAACTGGGAGCTAGACGAGGGCTTATATGATGCGCGGGAACTGACCGGAATTCGGGAACGCTTCGCGAGGCAAGGAGTCGTGCACCACAAGTCGCATCGATCAAATCATCGATTTCAAATGGTCAGAGTGCAATGGGTGAGCGCGACACGTCGATCTGAGCACAGTCCAGAATCCAATTCAAATACCAGACGCCACGAGCGCCTTCGCTTGTCGACAGCACGACAGCCATGCAAACCATAGTATGGTTTTTAGCGGCAAAACGCTGTGCGTCGGCTTTGGTATTATCCGACGCAGGCTCCCAGCATCCATCGCCACCATCTCGCACCGCTTTATATTCTCCGGCGAGACGAAGCTCGTCGTGACCATGATGCAGTCGCTCAGATTGCAGACCTGGAAGATGAGAAACATCAGCTCTATGCGGCTACACTCAAGTGTGTGGGGCTTACTTGATAGGCGCAGCCAGCCGGAATAAAGACGGCGTCCCCGGCCTTTTGATATACGCGGTAGCCGTTCACTCCGTGCTCCTCCCACAAGGCGCGTCGCGCTGCGTCGTTAAGATACACCTCATTGTTAAAAAGAGGGCCCGGTCTCCCCAGCTTCAGCCTCTCCCTGACAAACTGTCGGATTTTGTGGCGGTCTTCATGGCGAAAAATATCCCACACTGCAGAGCCCTCCTGGCCAGCCGGGTCGGAGGCAGCGTACGTCATGACATTGAGCGCGTCTGCCCAATCCAGGTGCAGTCGCATCGACCCTTTGCTGTGGGCGGCTTCCAGGTTGGCATTGGCGGTGTGTATTCTCGGTTCTGCGAACGTGGAATCTTGTTGGTTTTAAGAGCGACAAAACCACATCCGGAACTCACTCAAATTAGGACCGCCGCCGTTGGATGGGAAATGAGAAGCCAAGTTGCGTACTCCATCCATCCGGACATAGTTGGGCATCGGCACCGCCTGACAAAAGTCGTCATACAGCTCCGGAAAGACGGATTTGAATCCGGTCGAAGGCCAATCCTAAAACGAAGTGAGGCGGATTGGTGAAAGAACATTCGGGTTAACTTGAGTCACTGACCTTGAGCATCCAGCACTGCGTCCTGCCATCGTAGTGCCCAAAACCTCCAAAGAAATTTTCCGGTGTGATGCCCTGGGATGTGTTTACTTGGCACTCGATAGCGACGCATTCTTGCGAACCGTGTCGTTGCGTGAAATATTCTGGCGTCCACTTAATCTTGAGCTTACGGTCGACCCCTGTTACAACGAGAGGGTGGCCTTTAGCCCAAATTCCGCGGAAAATATCTTCGGTAAGCTCCGCATTCTCGAAGCGCTGGATAGGACGCGCCGGCAGTTCTGCGCTAGAGGCAGATGTGATGGCGCTCGACGCCGAGTGCCAGTCGTCGGACCGATTTTCCGAAGCGGCAGTCAGCGAGGGTTGGGTTCGCAAGAAGCCCTCCATATCACGGATGACTTCAGTGAGTTCGGTCCTGTCGATCCTCGACAGAATCGAAAAGTCCTGAGCCCTGTGTTCGGTCCCCCGCAGACAACGCAAGAACTCGGGATTCCCATGCAACTGGGAATTGCGGAGGTCCGCCGCGCCATTAGGATCGAGCGTCAGGGCTTCCACCTGCCGGAAACACTCTGCGCATACCGCGCGCCCGCAAACACGACACATCCAGGAGGAGCAGAAGATCGAGGCACGGCACGTATCTTGGCGAGATTTGTCAGGCACGGAACAAGAAGCCAGCATATATTTACCGCAAGCAGCGGGATCGTTGCATCTCTTGGGCATGTGCACGACTTCAGATATGATGATGCGGTGCATTTCTTCATGAAGGGTCGGTAACAACGCAGCGGCGATTATTTTCTGCGTCGGAAAGTAAGAAAGAAGGAATGCGTGCACTGTTAATTGAACGACTTAGCCACCTTGGTTTCTTCAATAAGGCCGCTATCAAGTGGGATGTTCCAGGTTCTAGGGAACAGCATCGGCGACGAGGCGCCCACGCTCTGGGTTCGGAACGAGAACGCCCGTACGGTATACTCGCTATCCCGAACGAGTATCCGAACGCCGAGGAAGCGGCATGGCTCCTGCGCCGCATGGCTGGTGCACGACATACAGCGCGGGAAGTCCTTGTATGTTTTGGACATGCAGCGCGAGTCCTGGATTTCTGGCCGCAGTTTTGTGTCGGCAGAGAATACAACTGGAGTGCCTCGCGCTGGTGCTGGAACCCCCTCGTGAGTACCGTGCAAGGTGAAACGGGCAAACACTACCTTCGTCCAGACTGATACCCTTCAGCGCGGAAGAGATGGCATACATCGTACCGAGAGCAGCGGCTACACAAATCCGTCAGAGTGGTAAATGCGAAATTGAGGGGATCATTACTGGGTAGAGCGACGTCTTTGTGTTTTTTGCCCGCGCGCTGAGGGGGGCCTATCGGGATCAATCAGCTTAAGAACGCTTAAGCAGGAGCGAAGGAGGTGGTCCACGAACCAGCCGATACCGCCTTAGCTCTCGTTTTCCCGCTCCGCTTCAAATGCGGTTGCTCCTCCGCGTCATAGATATCGGAAATACCCCGTTTCTGCGGCGCCTGTGGCGGCCATGCTCGATCCTCCGAACGAGAGTGAAACGCTGGAATGGCAGTTAATCCTCAGAGCAAGATATAGCCCGATGTACATGCCTGGCGGCTGGTCAACATCCATCGAAAACGTACTCGGCGAGTAATATCGCGTGGCTGTGCTGGCATGCGGGAGCGGGGAGTCGCCGTCGGGAAAAATTGCGGAGGGAGGGTAGGGGCGGGAAGGCCCCGCGATGTTGTCCGATCTCTGGTCAGAAACGCCGTGTGCAAGATGCATCCGATGCGTGGCACGAGCAGCTCCACCATTTTCATTTCGCGTCGGGCCGGCGTCAATGTGTGTTCTTTGTTGGCGATTCGGATATTCTTCCGATGGTGAAGCCGGGTTGAGGAGGCTCGCTATTGAGCGCGGCTTGCGCTGGGGCCCTGAGGACGAGAACATGGCCGTCGACGCGAAAGAGGGTGGAGAGCACATGACTGATCCGTGTGGCGCAGTAGGGTTAAATCAGAACAAATAGAGAGAACATGGGCTCGGCCAATCGGCCCTGGACCAGGTTTCCCCGCGAGTGGGGAAGAGTGGGGTTCAGTAGCGTTATGGGTTGCGTGAAGTGGGACACAGGCGCTGGTGCAAGGGCTGGGTTTATCAGAGGCAAAAAGAATTGAAGGGATTCGACGAATACGGCCGGCAAATAAAAATAATGAGGCTGTCCTTGGTTAATCCCCTGGTATATTTGTCAGTTCATGGTCGGAGATGGGCTGAGACATACGTGGCCTTATCTAGCACGGCACCCAATATTACGGGATGCGAGATAAAGCTTCTACGTCCATCATAAGAGCTCGCGGGAGAAGGATGGCAAAAGATACCGGAGACGTGGAAGATCCCAGGCGATAGCTCGCACGCACAGGGTCTAATCAAGATAAAAAGATACGCGAGGGTTACGTGGGAGAGAACGGTGACGGCTGCATTTAGCCCCAGAATTCAGTAGGCCTCGAGGCTGAATGAAGGAAACGGCCAGCCCAGGGTGCAGCGGCCGAATCGACAGCATGCTCAGCAGGGTTGATAACCGCAGCGGGGTCAAGTGGGCGAATGCAAAAGCGCAAAAGACTTCCTAGGAGGATTGCGGTCGGGCAGATAGCCCTGGTGGGTGGAGCTAACGGCGGAGTCGTGATGGTTTTGAAAGTAACCGGTGCATGCCCGTATCGAGTAGCCAATGAATACGGCTGGCTGATGCTCGAATTTTCTCACCGCATAAGTCTGCCGAGAAAACTGCTCGAACAACTGATTCTGTGAAGATGGTGAGCACCGTCTTCCGAGCGTGATCCGACTCCAATAAACTGAGACCGTCGCCAGCTCGAAGGAATTCGGGAGGAGGCCAAGAAGGCTTGACCGAGGAGAAAGACACGTGTGGCGGGGTGCGACGGTGGAATTCGCTGCAAAGTACATCTTCTACCATGAGGTTCCGTTGTTTGGAGTCAATCAGAGAAATAGGGCGCTTTTTGGTCCTTTTCTGAGTTTCAGCACCGCACAATGCAGCTTTAGAACATTGAGTGTCCGTCGGCCGGGTAGAATCGGAGAAGAAGAGCAAAAGAAAGACACCCAGAAGTTTGTCGAGGAGGGCTTGCAGACCTCACACGCGATGTGGAAGGAGATTGGACAGCACTATCGTGGCAAGTGGAGAAGAGACTGACGGATGAGAGGAGATCCAAAGGAGATCGCCAAATGATGGCATCACGTCCGGACCAATGTCGTTTGTTCCGGGCTTTGTCCTGGCTTTGCCTCCCACCCGCTTGCCACAGCTTGCCACTCACCATCGCGCTCTCCGATCGCATTGTATACTCGTTTCTTACTTCTCCATGAGCTCCTACTACTCCATGCCCCCAGGCTTTCATCAAAACGCCAAGGGCTCCACCTACCCCTTTCCTTGCCGCAGAGGGACTTACCAGCCGTGTATCTACTCCGTTTCCATAGCAGAGGTCATTCTTACGCAGAAATTACATCAGACAGTGCCAAGGCATTCTGTTACGGCGCCCACTTTCAAGCCCACTGTGTCCGATCTTCCGTTCCCCTCTACCCTCTTCTCGTCCCTCCCCAGCGAAGCCCAGGCGACAGTCTGCGGAACCTGCTGCGGATGGTCGGCGACGCTTGCCAATAACAACATCAGCCCGATGAAGTGCAGTGGGTTGACCCCCAATGCTTAGCCGTCCTCCGGCGACGGATGCATCTCGGCGAGAACCAGCTGCGTTCACGCTAAGACCTGTTTTCAAACATTAAATTTGACCGCTCGGAGGTGGGACTGCCGTGAGTGTCCTTTATTGTGACATTCATTGATACGCATCCATGAAGCCGCTGAGAATATCAGGGCATAGTAGGCCGTCGAATCAATGTTTCTTGAACCCTCAAGCACAGTTGGTCAAAAGTTATTTTCCATTCCATCAAACTTCTTATTTCAGATCACTGAACTCGGGACATGAAGCAGCCCCCTATGCGAGCGATGAGAATCAGCCCAAACTGCCCATCCATTGTCGGGGCAGCTGCTATTGCGCCCGACTGATGAGGTCGGGGCAGATGCAGATGCTGGTATGAGGTGCAGACACTGCGTGGCCTGCAGGCCTGGGGCATCGCTCGTGTCAAAGTGATCTGTGATGCAATTGTCCCAGCGCAACAAAGCCGATAATTGGGCTGTTTTTGCGGTGCCTGCCGTCGTATTGAAGGTGGACTCGACGATGGGGCTGTTTGGTAGTGGCACGCGCGACCCACCAGACTGCGGACGGCAGATGCCGACGCCGGTTTCCTATTTTCCCAACATCCTGATCACCGCGCCTGCCAGGCACCACTGGCAACGAGCACTGTCATTCCTGTGTTATTTCCGGTGGACGAGAAGACTGATCCCACCTCCGGGACCACCTCGTTTTATAACTCAGCACGCGTTGAACAATTCCGTGTATACAGGAAGACGCCGTTCGTGATGGCCGCGGAGCAACGGTTTATAATTATAACCCTCGAGCATTGGACCCTGTGATTCTATTCAGATCGCCGAACTCAGAACATGGAGCAGGCTCCCTCCGACCAGTATGCCAGCTATGATCATCCGACCCAACTGCACATCCACAGTCGGCCCTGTTCTTCCGCCCGAGTTTGCGGAGTTTGCGGGCGTTTTTGCAGAGTTTGTGGGCGTTTTTGCGGGCGTTCCGGTCGATGCAGCGTCGGCGATCTGACACTCCGTGGCCTGAAGGCCCAGAGCATCGCTCGTGTTGAAGTGATCCGTGATGCAATCGTTCCAGCGTGAAACCGTCGACGACGTATTACTGAGTGAGGTGTCTGGGAGGTCGCCTGTGAAGCCCGCGGCCGCATTGTATGTGCACTCAGGGATAGGGCTATCCGGCAGGGCCGTACGCGAGCCATTGAGCTGTGAGCAGCAGATGGCGACCGCGCTTTCGCTATTAGCCCAACATCCTAAGTGTACTCCCCGTCAGCTATCCGGACGAAATGAGTGGATTCGTTCTCACCAGTGATAGTATGGGGAATTGTGAATGAGCCCATATTTTTTGCGATGGGAAGAATTTCTGGTCTCAATCTCAGTGGCCAAGCTCATTTTATAGCGTCAGGAAAGTACCCGTAACAAATGGGCTAATCTGGAGGGACCGGCCCCATGTATCCAGGACGACGAAGGCCGCTCATTATTTCCGACATGGGGAGCACGGGCGACGCCTTGTGCACTCCGACAATGTAGATCCGCGCAGCGCGCGCTCGGGGTTCTAGGATATGATACTGATTCCGGCGCTGCCGCCGTGGGCCCATCATGGACGTGAGTTGCAGCCCCCCACGCTCCTAAAACGAAAATCTGAGGACACAGAACAAGGGGCTTCGAAGATAAGAAATTTCCTTATGGGTCCCTCTGGCCTCCGAGAAAAAAAATCTATACCAAATTTGAAAGTTGCCCGTGCTGCCCCAAAACGTGCGAAAAAAAAAACATTCAGAAAAAACGGAGGAAATCTCGGCCACAAATTTTCATGAGTGGGCTCAGATAAATTATCAGAAAGTCCTGAAAATGTCCCAAGAGACTCACAGAGACATTTCCCAGTGTATCTGCTCGAAATCTGCCCTTTCATAAATCTCAGACAAGTGCAGCTCGGGTTGAACGATGCCATCAAATCATCACGTGGGGTCGTGCTCGAAAGAATATAATCAACCAAACTCAGAGAGGGTGAAATGGCAACCTTAATTGTGCATTTCAGTTGACTACTTCCCATTCAATAGGTTCAGGTAATTTCTGGAGGTTCCTAATTATCCTGTGGCCCAAAACGCCCAAAATG
Source organism: Mycena vulgaris (assembly GCA_029204335.1). Taxonomy (NCBI): domain Eukaryota; kingdom Fungi; phylum Basidiomycota; class Agaricomycetes; order Agaricales; family Mycenaceae; genus Mycena; species Mycena vulgaris. Next base: position 152,853 of record JARGYA010000219.1, read on the forward strand.
ATGACACGTGTTGCTTACATACGCTGCTTACGTAGGGGGGAGGCTGAAAAGAAATGGAAGGTATGTTGAGACATTCGCATTTTCGCCCTTTGACTTCCGGCTTTGACCAAGGAAAAATAATGAACTTTTATGTTTGCATAATTGATGACAGTCGGCCCCCCCCAAAAAAAAACAAGAACAAACTTTTAGAGTGTCCTGCTTCGGCGGCCGTTTCCCGTCCTCTGAATGGATTTCGGACATTTTTGGCACTGCAGGAGCTGTTGTCCTAGGTTTCACTATCAGTTTTCGGCGTTGAACGGGCCCAAAGCGATCGTCCGAAGCTCCGATCATTGGCACCGTGGGATCGTTCATACCCTGCTCGGCATCTTTGTTCTAGGCCTTACCTGGCATCCAGCGGCATCCGAAACCATCCGGCGTTGCAATATCTCCGATTTACCTCCTGATCTTCCTGTCATGGCTTCTCCAGTGAACTCGCTTTAGCTCCGATCGGAGCGCAGCCCAAAGGCTAACTCAGTCTAGCTTTTGGATTACGACTATCGCAGCTCTTCCGTGGACTTGAAGGCTCGCGGCATGGTAAACGGCTGCTGGGGTACCCACTGTCTCAGCGTGCGGCTCACTTCAGGCCCAAGCTCTGTGCATCTCTGACTTCCACTGCGAATCTATCATGCGGCCCCCGCCATGCATGGATCCATCGGCACCAGATACCGATCTCTCAATATTCCTCTCGGCGTCGAGCATCCTGTTAGCAATGAATGTCTGACATCGGGCATCCTGTCAACTCTAATCCTGCACATACAGAACGACACGAAACGACGCCAAATTCGGCCCACTTTCACAGGAATAAATGTCTGCTATTCAGCATCTTGTCAGCTGATGGTATGCACCACCGCTTCACCTTCATATCCACGTCTCTGAGCGCCGTGCTTCCTGTCATTCGAAGAGCTCAACCAGTGGAATGCGGCTAGTTCAGTGACTCAGCACGGGCCGACACTGAATTGGACGCTGCAAAAGCAGCCGTCCTGCGCCGATATTGTGGAAGCGCTCGAAACGTATAAATACAGCTACCTGCAAGCCTTCTCTACCAGCAGGAAGTCGCAACAGCGCATATTTCCATCTTGGCAAATCCATTCAACTGGGACTACAACGTTACTAAATCTGCGTTTGCGCTGTTCTTCAAGAACGACCACAAGCAGCGAGCGTTCCGTCTCGAGCTCCCCGACATTGGTATGGAGCTCACGGATGGTGCCTATATTGACAGAGGTAGGTTTTCTTAGCCCCTGATACACCGACAACGTCTCATTGAGCCCTACTCGCCCCGTTTTACAGATCCTGAAGGTTTTATCGACTACGATAAGGAGTCAAATTTCGAGAATTCCAACAAGAACCACAGATACGAAATCGCTGTGGACACCGTGGGCGGCAGGACCTACGCCGTGGTCGTGTTCCGGTATAGTCTGAATGAGAAGTCATATGCCAAAGTCTGATATTTTCTCCGTCGTTTACAGCTTGAATTGACATTACAGCAGATGTCAGTACCGAAGGCGCGGATCGGAAAAATGCCGTTTTGGGCGTTTTTTGATCCTCGCGACCGATTTGACCATATCTCGATGGATTCTGGATAGATCGAGCTGAAAACTAGCCAGTTAATTCAGGCTAATTCATACGCAATTAGTGATAGAAAAATATTGCGAAAAATATCTTATTTTGCACTCCTGGTCATATCAGGTTCCTTGGGCCATAAATCTCGACTACAGACCTCAAATCTTGTCCAAATGAGCTGAAATTATTTGAGGGGGTACTCATATACGTATTGAGTATTGTGATAGAGCCGAAAGTACGAATAATTTCTTGTCCTGCTTTTCAAGGGCTACTCAGTAGCAAACAGAGAATTGAGTGTAAGTAAGTCATTTCTCCTTCAAATACAGTGAAGTAGCGACTCAGAGGGTCAGACAATACTCCCCAATTTACTACCCAAGAAGAACCACGATAGACACGTGTTTTACACGCTAATTAGCACGCGTCGGGTCCATTCTCGGCCACTATCAAGTGGCCGTGATCTCATAAGCCGTGTCTCGTCATTGTCTCGACTCTCGACATCCGTCACCTCCCTCAGCGGCAGGTGGATTCCCAACAATACGTCGCTTGTAGCCGCTTGAGAGCGCAAAAAGCAGCTTGATTTGAGGGCCCAGCTTGAACCTAAGGACAGCCATTTCTGTTCATACAAGCTAAATGTAAAGTGTCACTAAAAAGTATCAGGTTTGCAAGCAGAGTGACAAAACTATGTTCATTCTAGAGCTAATGGTTTTATGGGATTGGATGTATTCTCATGGCCTGGGGTAGTTTCAGGAGCAACTACAGGTCTCACTGTCCTCTACTGGGCCTGTGGTATTGGCGAGCAACGAAAAACTCAAAGAGCCGAGTTACAATATAAAGAAGGACGGTACAAGGCATGCACCGGCCACCACATATGAAGACAGCAGGTACAGCCCTTGATTTTCCTATGCCAGTGGATTTGGCGGTGCTACAAGAGTGAAAATATGTCCCTTGAGTGGTATAGGTCCAGACATGGCCAGGCTCTTTGACGCCGTTGGATGTGATGACCTGGGGATGATCCAAGGGGTTAGCCATGGATAGGAGCCAAAGATAATCAACTTCAATACTTAAACTGGTTCTAAGGTTGCTTGAGGCATGGCTGGAATCGCCGTTGGTGTATTCAAGAATGTAGTGGCAGATGAGAGAGAAAGACACGTGTCGAGACAATGACGCGGCTTATGAGATCACAGCCACTTGATAGTGGCCGAGAATGGACCCGACGCGTGCTAATTAGCGTGTAAAACACGTGTCTATCGTGGTTCTTCTTGGGTAGTAAATTGGGGAGTATTGTCTGACCCTCTGAGTCGCTACTTCACTGTATTTGAAGGAGAAATGACTTACTTACACTCAATTCTCTGTTTGCTACTGAGTAGCCCTTGAAAAGCAGGACAGGAAATTATTCGTATTTTCGGCTCTATCACAATACTCAATATGTATATGAGTACCCCCTCAAATAATTTCAGCTGATTTGGACAAGACTTGAGGTCTGTAGTCGAGATTTATGGCCCAAGGAACCTGATATGACCAGGAGTGCAAAATAAGATATTTTTCGGAATGTTTTTCTATCACTAATTGCGTATGAATTAGCCTGAATTAACTGGCTAGTTTTCAGCTCGATCTATCCAGAATCCATCGAGATATGGTCAAATCGGTCGCGAGGATCAAAAAACGCCCAAAACGGCATTTTTCCGATCCGCGCCTTCGGTACTGACATCTGCTGTAACGCTTATTTGTTTACTTTTCAGTTTTAGGCTCCAGATAATGTGCGTCCGCCTTGCGCATCTACCCTCCGGGACCGATCTTGATCCATACACAGCACCGAGTTACCAGGGCGGCAGAAATGGAAAACCACAGCGGCACTGGCAACTGGATCGACAGGGAGGTTACTAGCAGCTACACGAGGATCGAGAAGAAGGCCAACAGCCGTGTTGTCACTGTGACTATTACTTCGGATGCGGCTGGGACTTGGGACGCCGGGAGCACCCATTTCAGCCCCAATTCATTCGGTGGGCAATTTCTACTTTGTTCCTCGGCATTAATTGAAATGCGCTGCAGTGGTCACTAGACACACGCATTACAAAGGACTTACAGATCTCCGGAATGCCAAATATGTAAACTACGACGACCGTATCGCTTTCTATAAAAATGATTGGACGGGCAGGGATTTCGTCGGTTTTGTATATCACCAGATTCTCCGCTGAAGGGCGCCTGTATGCTGAGATGTTGTTAATCGCCATTCCTCGGTTCAGTTTATCCGTAAGTTTCATTTCCTCTTTTCGTTCAAAAAGACGACTCATTTCCAACTCAATTTCAGCCATGGAAGAAGAAAGTCAAACACTTGGAATCGAGTCGACAAAGACGACGCCGGCAGTGACCTTTAGCGATGTCAATTGGAGTCTCTTGTGAGGAAGTCGCCAGTGGGTACGGAGCGGGACGAAGTCCGTGGCGGTAGTGTATCTGTGTTCAACGCGAATCTGATCATGTAATAAAATCCTTTTGTACCGTTTAGGCGGTATCCCTGAAATCCGCAGCTCGTGCCACACACATACTTCCACGTGTTGCAGTCGATAAATCTCTTGCACCAATTCGTTGCCTCCGTGTGTGACCTCGATGCAGAGTCCGCTCGCTCACGACCATCGAACTGTATGGACCCGGACTGTCTGCCCTTCGCAGTCAGGATCCCGCTCCAGAGAATTTCGTCAGGTGTAGTCAGCAGAATGAGAAGCAGGCAGGATTGGGATTGAACAGGTCCCTGTGCCACAGTCCCGGAGAGCGACATCATAACCCATACTGTACGTCCCTGTATTGAAGCAACGGTCACGGTCACGGTGAGGGCCGTTGCGCTGCAAAATTTTGAGCCGGTCACGGTCAGGATGAGAGGGCCGTTGCCTCAGAATTCCCGTGACATGCATGAGAAAAATCCCCCAAAAAATCTCAGCGAGCAAATTTGATTATGGTGCGAGATTAAGGTCCAATTAGCTGCAAACATTCATTCAAACTCAATAGAGCGGGGTAATAATAGTTGAAGAGGTACCTGATGGTTGCAAAATTTTGCAAAGGTCACGCTTACGGTCCCATCCGTTGCCTGAAAAAAAGGCAACGGAAATGTCACGGTCCTCCAGCCGTTGCTTCACTACAGAGACGTACAGTAGTTAGAACTGTCATAAGAACTCGGATCCGGTGTACGGTGCACACCCGCTCTGCCTTTGGGTTCGATACGGCATTCCGTTCAGCGGGAAGTCGGGATTCGATTTCTCGCATCCGAATGTGCCAGGGAGCTGTTTCTCTCTCTCCCTTTTGTTATTGAACGTTCGCTACCCACACCATCTCGGAGATTGTGGTGTATAGTGCATACCCGCGTCGAGGCGAAAATACCTCCCAGAAGCCGGGAATAGGCTGTTCCATGTTTGAAGTTCCGGATTTTCCCAGGAGCCGCTTTGTAAGCTAATTTACATTGGTGGCGCGATAAGATAAGATACAGAAGATAAGATAGGATCAGATAAGATACACAGGCTAACCCTAACCATAGTAAGTAACAGCTTCGTCGTCTTCTTTCTTGCTTTCTTTCATCTCAAGTGTTGCATGACGATCTTTTCTCATCTGCCTCGAGTAGACGTGGAATGCGCCAATGACTCCGCGCGAGGTCCATCGTTTGTTTGGTCTTTCTGGGCGTCTGGCAGTGAATGCCATTGAAAGGCAATATGAGGCTAGCGCGCGGTGCCTCCGACGGACCTTCGGAAGCTCACAAGTCCGTTTGAACACCAACCGACAAAGATCTTACCCATGGGTTCTGCCGCCTTCTGCGGTTCCGAACTTCCGAAGCGATCGGCAATCGGAGTGACTTGGTGTGAGTCACTTCCAGGTTCGCCTTGCTTCGGTATTTTTTTCTGGGGGCAGTGTGCATCCGCCGAAGCTCTTTCAATTAAAATTTTATGCTGATATGGCTCATGCTGCGTACTAACATCGACCAAGCAGTTTTTTCTTTCCTCCTGGGATCAAATTAGCCTGGCATCAATGGAAAGCTGTAGCGCAGCTGTGGAGAACTGTGCATCCCGCGTAAATTTGTAACAAATCCACAGCATCTCGGCATCTCTCGCGTTACCGATAAGTGCTGCGTTTCTCGGTAAGCCGGACATATGACTCACCTGCGCCGCTTACAAGAAGAATTTAAACCCGTTGCTCGTTTGGTTCGTCACTCACACCTAAACGCCCTCTCTCCCCTAAAATGTCCACCGCAGCCTACGAAATAGCTGCCCTTCCAGCCTACACACCATCGACTGTAGTGCCGTCGTATTCACCAGAACCTGCGGACGATGAGCGCCTCATCGAACGGGCCCCACAATCAAAATCCCGCCCGTCCACCGGGTACTACATCCAAAAATCCGGCCGAGATACCGTGGTCCTCACCGACCAGGACGAGCACGCCGACGTCCCTACTTATGGACGCCAGGGTCACATCAACGGTTTCGTCAGCATCGAAGATCGCGAGTTCGTCTCAAAAGTTGTTCTAACAGTGCGCGCCAAAGCTTCTCTCCCGCACACCCGCGAACTGATGATCCCACCAGATAAAAGCCAAAATTGAGGTGAAGATCTCGGAAAGCGACTCCGTGAGCAAGCAGACCGTCCTCAACGAGCATCGCACCCTGTGGGCGTTCCAAAATTCCGGCGGCTCGACATGCCCCAGCAATGTTCCGTTCTCGACTGTCCTCCCCGCCAGATTCGAGCACGAGGGCGCGACGTACCCCCTCCCGCCCTCGTATAAGGCGATCTTCATTGCCTCCGGCGGACTGGACGTGAAAGTCGTCTACATCCTCTCCATCACCGTCACCCGGACACGCAAGTTCACCTTCATATCGACGCGGAACACGTACGTCCACTGCTCCATAGTTTCCTCAACGATGTCGTTGAACTGACTTGTCCACAGGACGTCGGTTCCCTTCCGATACGCGCCCCGCACGCGCCCCAGTCGCCCCATCCAGCCCAACGTCTCCGGCTTCCTTGCCGACATCAAGGTCATGCCGGAAGAATGGCGGCAGACCACCGCCCCGGCCCTCGCCCCGCGCCCAAAATCTACCCTCCCCCCCGTAGACCTTCACGTACGCTCCTTCCTTCCCCGCGTATCTACTTGAGACTGATGACAACCATTCCAGCTCTTCATTCCCGCCGCCCAGATCTTCTCTCTGCGGGACACGATCCCCTTCCACGTGCAGCTCATCGGCCCTGTCGCATCCCTGCGCGCCCTCCTTCCTGCTGCGGCCGGCCCCGGTCAAGGCCAAGGACTCCAAGTCTCCCTCGTGCGCCAGCTCCTCGCGGGCCCCGGCGCTACAGCGCTCTTCACCACCGCACGCGGCACGCTCGTCTCCGTACCGCCCGGTGTGGACGCGAATGAGTCGGACGCAGAAGCTAGCCTCGACTGGACGGGCGAGTTACGCCTCCGAGCCGATACCCAGGTCCACTCCTTCGACGCGGGGGTTCTCAAAGCCCAGGTACGCTTCTCCCTCTTGACTCTAATCCTTGGCTCTCACTGACTTGTACAAATAGGACTTCATCGTGGTCGATATATTCCCGCAGGGTCCGAAATCCGAGTTCCCCCGCATCCGACACCTGCACTCCATACGCATCGTGACGGATTCGTGGCCGGATACGTAGTCGTTCACGCTCACACACCAATTTTATCAACGGACATCGACATTTACGTTAACAGAGATGTAAGGCGGCACGAATCCGAACTCCGTATGTCCGTTTCTCCGATGGGGGACTGCAACGGCGTACTGACTACCGTTCAGATTCCAGAGTAACAGCCGCCGCTCTCGCTACGAGGCATTGCGATGACTTCGTGAAAGCTGTGGAGGACTCAACAGCATTAGCAGTCGCGAGAAATAGAATATGGAAGGAGCATCATGTACCCGGGGCCAATATAATCGCATCAACTGTTGCTCTTCCCTTCTATTGGATGAATGCAGGAAGGCACCTAATATACAAACTATTACATCGGGAAAGTAAAACATAGAAAGTGATCGCGTCCCGCACGTCACACCTGAGCGCTGGTCCCCGCATCAGCGGGAGGGATGGGCATGGCATTCAAATCGTTGACCCCGGGTACGGAGATCTCATCACCGCCCGTGGTGAAATCAATCTCGTCTTGGATCTCGCGAAATTCGGTGAGAACGCCGTCGTCGGTTTGTTCGTGCAGGTTCAGCATGAGGCGCGACATCATGACGACGGACATGCTGATGAAAACCAGTCACTATAAGGATAAGAGATTTTGGATGTGCGTACCAGGTTGCAGCGGTCGCGAGGGCGCCTGGGACAAGCGGCTGAGACTAGTCAGTGGGATAGGATGTGGAAACCAAGCTTAAAAGGCGCACTCCGCCAATCTGAAATATACGATGGATCGGTAGGAGGTAGGACGAGTACGGGACGATGCTTACGAAGAAGGTAACAATATTAGCGAGGTTCGCAAGAGCCATCGAACTGCAGGCATCATATAAATTCAATACCCATGTCCAGAAGGGAGCCACTCACGCAAAATACAGGGCACCTTTCCTGGGTCAGACCACAAGTCGGAATGAATACTGCACAACGCACCGTCTCGGAGCAACAGCCTGTGAAGGGGCATATTCATACCCTGCCCAACCCGACGTCTGGTGATATACGCGTTGTAGATGGTCATTCCAAAGATCATTGAATCGAATACAAAGAGGCATTCCCATGGGACAGCGAGATCTAAGAGTAGGTTGGAATGGAGGATGAGGCCGGACTGTGCGGCACGCACGATATGAGCTGGATGGGATGTCAGCGCTTGTGTCGGGAAAAATAGGCGAGCGTACGCTGATTCAACGATAGCTAGGTGACACCCCGGAAGTGTCGTGAGCGGAAAGCCATGTTGTCCGTCGTGCATACTCCACTACAGGTTTCTTGGTAACCGGAGTTGGGAGGATACTATGAGACGCACCACGGCCACACCTATGAAACAGCTCGAGACGCCAATGAGCCACCAAAGCACTCGGGCGCTGCGACCATAGAGAGCATATATCCGCAGGATCATGATGACTATCACCACCACCGAGTCAGTACTAAAAGGACTCGGACTGGGTCGGTACATACCTGATACTAGGAGCTGTGTTGCAAGCATAAATATTTGATGCACGAGGTCGTAACGAATGCATCTGGGAATTTAAATAATGGTATGTTAGTTCCATTCAATTGACGAGTCGATATCCCACGAACGACTGGCAAAGTGTGAGGGCTCGTCGTGTAACTTCGGAAAATCTCACCTTGTGTAAGATGGATTTGAAAGAGTAAACGACCACCGGGATATTTACTCCCAACCCTCCGTAACGAATACTGAAGAACCAGTATGCGCTTGGCGATTTCGTGCGCCTCCACATATATCGGCACTCCTGGTCTGCCACAGAAAGAGTTATAGGGCGCACAAGGAGTCTGCCGTAGACCAGAGAGACCTAGCGTTATGATGTGGTCCCAAATGAGAAATGCTGTTCACAAAATCAACTATTGCAAGAGCGATAAAGAAAGTGCTTACAGGCACCCAGGAGATGACAGTAATTTTGGAAATATCTGCAGGAGATTGTCAGCGTGGGTGGGCTGGCGCGGGGAGATCATGACATTGCTCGGGCACCAGAAACCTCGTCGATCATTCCAAGGATTCAAGATGAGGTAGGGAGGATTGTGCGGAAAGCAAGAGGCATACTGCGCGATTGACCTACTAGTAAGAGTTACCGGCGGGTCAGCCGGCTGGGCCCGAAAGTACTTATCGTAGACCCATTGGCTTCCCACTCCCTAAGAAGCAGCATAGCATGTGCAAGATAATGTCAGAAGTGAGAAAAGCTCGACCATCAATCACGGGTGGCTGCTCCGAAGTAGCCGTGCGAGAACCCACCATGAAGACCAGCAGCGAATGAATTGGACGATAAGCTCGACGATCAGCTTAAACGGCAAGACGCAGAAGGTTGAGTAACGGCGTTAACGACGGGACCGGAAGATAGTCTCCAAGAAGATGAAGTGCAGTGCCAAGTCTAAACTGGATTGGAACGTGTGTGGTGGTGGTCAAGTGGTGGTTGCTAGAACTTGCGACCGTCGCGAGAAAGTGCAAGGAATGACGCCACGAGCCTTATCGAATGGGAGGCGACGCCACTTGGCCTTCCACGAGCGGGATCGTTCAGAACCTGAGCAGTCCTGCGATTCTGAGAAAGTAAGGCCCGATGAATGTAGATTATACATGCCGTTTGAGCCTACAAAGAGATGTCTGACTTAGCGAGGGCTCAAGCACGGCACTGTGTGGTTTGATGGAGAAAACGGAAACTTGAAGTTCACTTAGAAGACGAGTAACTCGTGAGAGAAGGAAGAGAAGGGTGCATGTGCAATCATGATGGCGTGTCAATGTCCGGTGATTGCCGACTCGGGTAGCACCGGGATCAGCACCCGGGGGGAATCGGACTGCGCAGATTACACCCTACAGCACCCGTCTCGATTGCATTGGTTGGTATTGCCGTTTCTAAGTGGATACTGAACAGTCTTCATTCGTTGCAAAAGAAGTCTGCAGATTTCCTCTGGTCTTTAACACTATTTAATTATCCCGAACTGCGAAAGATAAGGACATCTAAATGTGAACCGGAGCTTCCATACTGTAAGTCCGCATTCTTTGAACAGGGTTCCAAAGTAAAAGTAGGACAAGATCTAAGTACATATATGTGCCAAGTTGGTTTAATTATGTCGGCCTCCCTCGGCACGTTTCCATCGCCATATGTGCTATCTGTCATGGCGGCCGGAGCTCTCAGGCTCCGCTTCTCTTGCCTATCTCGTCAAAATTCACATCCGTTATATCCACAAGCTGAGCCAGTAGAGATAGTCGATTGCAGACTGCCACCACGGCTACAAATAGAGTTTTATACCATACAGTAAAGTCCGTCGCGTCCCATCTACTCGAGTGTGCCATTTATTTATTTCAATGCCTGGTGAATTAAACGAGGCTCTGCTTCTCCCTCTCACTATGCATCCCCCCCGCCGCCATGCGCGTGCTGTTGAGGCTGATCTCAGAAGTGCGGAACGAGGGGCTGCCCGGGCGGAAGACGTCGGTCGGGAGGGTGACGCGCCGCGGCTCTGGGGTGCGCGCGGACCCGAGGAGGAGGCCGGGGTGCGCGATGTTGAGGGTGTAGATCGCGAGGACGACCATCCCGCCGTCGAAAATGTCTACACGCAGTCTCAGCTCTGGCAGCGCACAAGGAGAAGGGGTAGACGCACTGAAGTAGATCTCGGTCTCGATGACCTTGCCGTGCCAGCCGGTCGAAAGCTCGATGATGCGGTAGATCGAGCTAGGTGTCCGTCAGCCAGGAGTGAGGTGGGGAGCATGGAGGGGGGAGGGGGAGGGGGAGGGGATAAGTACACACCGGATGAAAAGCGCAGCGGTGGAGAACGCGAGGGCCCAGATCATGAGTTTCACGCGCGGGTCCATCGCGTGGTGCAGCTCGCGCACGGCCGCAGACTCGCGAACGGGCTTGTCCGCGTTGTAGCGCCGCAGAAAGTCGACCGCGCACGCGGTGTAGGCGATGATCGCCACTGTGCACGCGTAAGACGGTAGTATCAATTGGGATAGGGTGGGGGACGCACCGAACTGGAAGACGATGCCGCCGAGCATGATGTGGGCACCCTGGGGGAATTTCAGGGGTGGGTAAAAAGAGGGGATGTGGGGGAGACGCACGAGATTAGCGCCGGCCTCGTCGTTCGCAGATGACGCCATGCCACCGCCGAGGCCTTGCACGACGAGAGCGACGAAGTCCTGGAATAAATTCAGGTCAGGATGGAAGATTCAGTGGGTCTCCAATTTTGTACATACACATGAGCAGAAGATGATCGAGTCTGTGGGCCGGTGATCAGCGCGCATTGAGAGCGAGGACGCGAGAGAACGTACACCACTTGGGCGTTATGCGGGAATAGGACGCCCCGAGGCGCTCGACGAGGCGGCCCAGCAGGATGAACGACACGGCAATCAGCGGCGTGGGGGCGATGATAGTCGTCGTGATCCTACATATGAGGGCCCTCTAAGCCTTCCGCTCCAACAGAATAAAATTATCAGAACGCACTGCATCATAAACGGGTGGCTGAGCGTGGGGTCAGAGCTGGACCAGAGGCGCCCGATCCAGCCCACGACCTCGCCGGCGCCGCACAGACACGCTGTGGGGAGGAGCCACCACATGCGGAAGTAGACCGCCTGCCCGAGGTGCAGCGCTAGCGGAAATATAAAATTAGGGATGGCGCGAGTATACGGCAGAGCGAAGTCACCGGTGCTCAATCCGAAGAGGGCTAGGAATATGAGGGCGACGCTGTGGGTGGGGGTGTACCCGTAGTGCGAGTGCGGGACTTTTGGTGCGGCAGCCGCACGCGAGAGGAGCGCGGTCACGAGAGAAGACATATTAAGTGGAGGCTAGTTTCCAGAATCAAGGGTGGGAGCAGTAAGATAAGGATAAAGGAAACGAAGAACGGGCGCGTGGTGTTGAGAGTAGAGGGTAACTGAGAAGCGAGATAATATTTCCCCAGGTCGTCTAGCCATCTTTAAACGCACGGCGACCGGAAGCCTAGCGCATGCGACGCGGGATGCACAGCCCACCGCAGCCCCCGAAGAGCAGGTTCGACGCGGAACCCTGGGTGAATTTCGCGCGTGATGACCGCGCAGGTGTGTGTCAGCGTATCCGGATCCGGAGAACATCCGTGGATCCGTTTGGCTGTGTTGCGCTGGGTCCTGCGCCTACGAGGGGTAGACTCGTTACCAGTCTGCCGTACGGAATGCAATAAATGTGGCGAGCACTATTGCCGTAGGCAGACTGGTACTTCTCGTTTGATGGCATTGAGCGGGGCCTGAGTTTGAAATTTACTATTATTATTCAGATCATTTTCGCGTCTGGGCTCAATTTCACCTCGTTTTTTCTCGGTGAAAGCTGCATAATACAGAGGAAATTAATCTCTTCCATTGTTTCTCCTCCCTTTTTTATTTCCTCCCCTGGGAGGGTCATATCTTTGAATCAGGATTAGATGAGAAATCAGTTTTTGAACGCGATTGCCGGGATCGCCGAAGATTGCGTCATCGGTGTCAGCCAAAGAAGACTTAAATTTCAAACTCAGGCCCAGTTCAATGCCATCAAACGAGAAGTACCAGTCTGCCTACGGCAATAGTGCTCGCCACATTTATTGCATTCCGTACGGCAGACTGGTAACGAGTCTATACGAGGGGGTGGATGGATGGGGTAAGAAGCTCCCTGACAACGGATGAGGTTTGGTTGCAGCGTTGGAGAAGTGTGGACGAAAGCAAGATGAAATCGGCGGGAGTTTGGTCGGGTTTGGCTGCAGGGCGCTTATCCTTTTCCCGATTCGGATTCGTAATTCCTACTTATGTCCGCTACCTTATATTAGCCTGGCATCAATGGACAGCTCTAGAGCTGGAAAGGACAGTACAAACATCTGGGATTTGTAACACATCGACAGGATCTCGGCAACTCTGGCGTTCCCGCGTTTCTATAAGCTGGACATATGACTCAACTGCGCCTACTGCGCCTAAGATGAATTTAAACACTGGGTTGCTGGTTGGTGGTTCGCCTTTCACACCTACCCGACCTTGTTCTTCTCTGAAATGTCCACCTCATACGGTACCACCTCAGCCCTCCCAGGCTACACACCCTCGGCTTTAGTGCCGTCGTATTCACCCGAACCTGCGGATGATGAGCGCCTCATCGAACGGGCCCCGCAGTCAAAATCCCGCCCGTCCACCGGGTACTACATCCACAAGTCTGGCCGGGATGCGGTGGTCCTGACCGACCAGGACGAACACGCGGACCTCCCTACTTATGGACGCCACGGCTACATCAATGGTTTTGTGTGCATAGAAGATCGCGACCTGGTCTCCAAAGTTGTCCTAACAGTGCGCGCCAATGATTTTCTCGTACCCACCCCCGAACTGACCAGCCCAACAGATAAAAGGCAAGGTCCAGGTGACGATATCGGGAGGCGAGTCCGTGAGCAAGCAGACTGTCCTCGACCAGGAACACATCCTTTGGTCGTCCCAAAATTCCGGCAGCTCGACGTGCCCCAGCAATGTCCCATTCTTGACCGTCCTCCCGGCGAGCTTTGAGCATGGGGATGCAACGTACCAACTCCCGCCATCTTACAGGGCGACATTCACCGCCTCCGGTGGACTGGACGTGCAAATGGTCTACACCCTGTCCATCGTCGTCACACGGACCAGGAAATTCAATTTCTTATCGGCGAGGGACACGTAGGTCTCCCGCTGTATCGAGCCCACGATCGGGTTTGAATTGTGCACCATAGGACGTTCGTGCCCTTCCGCTACGCTCCCCGCACACGACCAAGTCGTCCCATCCAGTCTCTCATCTCCGGCTTCCTCACCGACGTCAAGGTCATGCCGGAAGAGTGGCGGCAGACTGCCGCCCCGCCAGTCACCCCGCGCCCAAAATCTACCCTGCTCCCTGTATACATACACGTATGTGTGTTTCTTTTCCATTATGCTCGATGCTGATGACGCCTTTCCCAGATTTTTATCCCCGCCGCTGAAGTCTTTGCCCTAGACGACACGATCCCGTTCCACGTGCAGCTTACTGGCCCGGCCGCGTCCCTGCGGGCTCTCCTTCCCGACCCAATCACCTCGGGCCAAGGGCTCCAGGTCTCGCTCGTGCGACAGCTCCTGGCGGGCTCCTCCGCCAACGCGCGCTTCACCATCGCACGCAGCACGCTCGTCCCTGTGCCGCCCGGTGTAAGTGCGCACGAGTGCCAGTGGGACGAAGACGCTAGCCTCGACTGGACAGGCGAGTTGCACTGCGGCCCTGATACCCAGATTGGATCTTTCGACGCGGGGTTGCTCAAGGTCCAGGTGCGCCTCTTTTCTTAACTCTCTTTCTTGCTACTCGGCTCTGACTGACGAATTATAATACCCCGCAGGATTGCATCGTGGTCGATATATTCCCGCCTGCAGGCCTAAACTCGGAGTTCCCTCCCATCCGACACTCGCATCCCATACGAATCGTGACTGATTCATGGCCGGATACGTAGTTATTCACGGTCCCGCAATTTAATTAGACGGGTATCTACATTTACATCAGAACTGATGCTGGCCGGGACCGATGATGACAACCGATCCGAACTCCGTATGTCTGATTTCGGGGCTCGCCATCGGCTCGGATTGAACGGTGTACACCGTTCGGATTGTAGATTAGGTTTGTTCGCGGTAATCCAAACATTGGACCATAGCAGAACATCGTGTCGTGTTTGCGAGCCGATATAATATCCATGTCAGAAATTAGCTTTGTTCTTGTCTTCTATTGGAGTATGAAGGCTCATAACATACAACCAATTATGTCAGTGAATAAATCCTAGTGTCGAAGAAGCATGCGGATGGCCTCCAAATCATTGAGTCCGGGTGCAGAGATGTAATCACCGCTTAGATCTCGTACATGCGCAGTTCGAAGAGTCTTCCGTAGTCGGTTCGTTCGTGTAGATTTAACATAAGGCGCGAGACCGCGACCACAAAAATGCAGCAGTTATTATCGGGAGAGGGATTGTGGGTGGGCGTACCGGGTTTCAACGGTCGCGAGGATCTTGAGCTGGACAGTCGAAGTAGCATGAAACCAAGCATACCATCACCTCGACGAGCTCTTCCTCCTCGGCGTGGTAAAACGATGTTGGTATTGAAGTAAATTATGGATTGAGACCAGCCCTCGAGTTGGGTTTCTCCTCCACGGATTAAACGATCCCAATGTCACGCTGATACATCGAACTCATGACATGAAGCAAACTCCTCCCGACCAGTATTCCCGCCAGTAAACCACTACCAAAGCCTCCAGCCATCCCGAGTGCCGCTCTTGCGCCCGAGTGACACTCGAGTCGTACCCACGGTAACCCACCTTCGTCACTTCGTAACTTCGCTTAAGGTTGCGAAGTTTCGTCACTTTGATGGCAAGTTGTGAAACTTCGTCACATTGGCGAGTTTCCGGGAAAGTTCGTGAGATGTACAACCCACATAAATCAAACACATCAATCCGGCCATCATTCTCCTCCACTCAAGTCTCTGGGTATTTTTTTCATATAGATACCTTGCTAATCCTAACCGCTAACCTCTAACCCTAACCACTAACCACTAATCTCTAACCCTAACCAGCTAACCCGAACCGCTAACCTCTAACCACTAACCAGCTAACCCGAGCCTAACCGGCCAATCTCGGCAAGCTCTTGATACGCATCACTCCGTGATGTGCCGAGGAGTCGCCGCTTGACAAGTCCGGAATACTAACTGACGAACTTTCGCAGAAAGCTATCAAAATCATGAACTTTCACGGATTCCCATCAAAGTTACAAAGTTTCGCAAAACTAAGCGAAGTTACGAAGTGACGAAAAGGGCGCGGACTCTGACACTCCGTGGACGGTATGCGCCCCAGCGAGTGATCTCTGACGTAATGCCTCCAGCGCGAAAACGTCGACGACTTGTTGCATATTCGAGCGTTTTTGACGTCGGCTGTGAACCCTGCCTGTAGCTGCGTCGTAGGTACATTCTGGCTTAGGGCTGTCTGGGAGTGGCGCAGAGGAGCCGCCCAGCTGTGAGCAGCAGATGTTAACGGCGGTTTCGCTATTTGCCCAACAGCATAAGACGCGCTGTATGACAGCGTTCAAATTATTTGCGAAGAGATGCGTTGGTGGGGTGAATCTCTGGGACCAAGCTCAGGTTACAAGTCCACCGGCGTCATAGCTAGATGGGGCAACCTGGGGCTGTTCAAAACTGAACCGCTTTGTAAGAAAGAAGCTGAGCCTCCGATGCATCGCAGTCCATGAATGTCAAAAAAATGTATTTTGAGAAATCGTGTGCAGTGTGGGGGCTGGAAGTCGTGATACACGAGTGGCTGAGTCTTTTGATGTCGGTGGACAGATTCGAGCCAAGAAGACTGCCCCCAAGACTGTCAAGACATAATGCGTTTTGAAAGGGCGCTCGCCGGGGCTTAGGTACCGCCTCGACTCGGGCAGGAGGAATATCATATTGACTTGGCAAGATGACTTGCGCACCAAGCGGAATTCAAATTTGGCTGGGCTGACTTGCGCGGGCGCTGACTTGTGCGTATGCTCACTTACACTCATTCTCCCTACTATACAGAAATATCTCAGGATCTCCAAGATAGCTCCCATCCATCCTGTACACTGCTCCACGATCCAGACGGTGCTACGACGCACTCGGCACCGTTTGATTGCATCAACAATGTTGATGCCGCCGCCGTCGTCGCCGGGGTCGGTGAGCAGAGCCCGTAAAAATTGCTTTGAATTCCGGGTCAGTTCAGCATTGTATGAGAGAGTATTGGAGCCGATCATCTAGTTTCTGCCCATGTTGCCTGCGGCGGGCGAAGTTGGATCGAGGATGGTTGTCATTTATTGGTGCCCGTGTGGATCCCCCCTCCCTCGTTTCACATCTATAAGGGATCAAAAGTTAAATTTCAGTCGCTCATGAGGGCACCAAACTTGTATGCAGTGAAAATCCCCCACAAGGAAGTCGACTTGTTTGACTGTTTCCCGATTTTGGCCCTTCAAAAAAAATTGTCCGAACTTTTGCCTCGCGGGAGGTCCCGGAGTTTGTCCGGATCCTGGCACTGGCATAGGTCCGATCTTTCTTTTGTCTGGACTACCTCAAATTTCTCAACAAGCACTGCAGGAGGCCGAAAAAAAGCTATAAAACAACTCAATAACTTCCATGTTGTTCGGTAGCCCCAAGTGATGGCAACTCGAACAGCAAGAGCTGCGCTATCGACATCGTCTTGCTTGGGAGGTTATTGGTGAACGAAGAGGGGTTTTCAAGATGTCGCGTCGAGCTGTGTCCACACTCGGGGGAATATCGCGATATTTTTTAATTCCCGTACTCTATTCACTCGCTTGGGATCCAGTCCTTTTCATAGGACTGGTCCATGTCGTCGTCGAATATCAGCCGAATGAGACAGATTTGACGGGAGTAGGAGGAAGAAATTCCAAGAGCAGCTACGCTCGGTGCAAGTGTCGGGAACGGACCTACCAACCAATAATCATCGGCCCTTCCATAGCCCTCAGCCTAATAGAATATAGAATATTAATATTAGAGGGCCTGCATCTGCATCTCATAAATTCCGGTCGTTCACAATCTAGTTAAGAATAAATACCGCACCACTTACAGCACCTTACTTACCTACTTACTGCCGCGCCCAAGAGCACATAGTCCCTTGCGCCCCTGTTGCATCCGGCAGCAGGGGATCGGTCTTTGCGCGGCAAATACCAGCCGCACATGTACATGTGCAAACCATCTCTCCACACGGAGTGCAAACCACTGCAGCGCAGTAATGGATCGCAGAATCACCACAGCGAGACATGTACAATCGCACAGGGACATCCTTCAATTTCGAAACCTTATCCTCAGCAGGCTCGTTACACATACACATATTCGTATTCTTACATACACGCCCCATTGCACCGTCGTCTCCTACCACTTCGCGTACGGCAAGAACTTCCCGCTGTAAACAAAGCTCATCAGCTCTTCTGTGCGCCGCGGAGTGGGATGGAAATGATGAGATAGGACGGAACTGCGAACAAACGGCGGAGTGGAGTGGGAGAGAGTGAAGGGAGGGGATAGAAGGGGATAGAAGGGGATGGGATGGAGGGGAGGGGAGTGGAATAGAATGGAGCACAATAGAATAGAACGTAGAATGTAGAACGACTTGAGTAGAATGAAGAGCAAGAAACGAAACGCACTCGAACGTAAGTACAACTCGATCCCCCTTCGGGTCCGGCTTGCGCGTGATGTTGATCTTATTATCACCGTCAGTTCCATTCCCGCACAAGGAAAGGGAAGGAGAAGAGGCAAACGCACCGTACAATCGATCATGCTCATGATCCCGTCGCCGAACTACATCGGGGCAAGTTATATCAGCATCCGCAAGAAACGAGCAGGGAAGGAATGAGGGGGCGCACCTTCTCGTGGATAACCGCCTTGATCGCGTGCCCGTACACCAGGACGCTCTACCCGCCCCACCACATATCAGCATCCAACTCAACTCATACTCCTGCACATTCGAGGAGAGAGCAAGGCGCACCTCGTACAACCGATAAACAACGGGGTCCGTCGGCGGGATGGGGCCGAGCCCGCGGTTCGGCCACCAGTGCGCGCCCAGCCCCGCCTGCAGCTCGCCCGTCGGGATTTCGAGCACCTCGGTGAGCTTGCTGAGTTCTTCGGGGGTGAATTTCGCCTGTGCGTGCGCGCGTGCGTGAGTACAACTACGCGCAGAGACGAAGGAAGGGATATAGGGGAGGAAGGAAGGGAAGGAGGAACGCACCTGGCCGTAGAACGCCGCGGCGACCCAGACCTCGTCCTTGCCCAGCGCTTTGGCGATCTCGTCGAAGGTGATGCCTATATCGGATCGGATCAGCGACAGCTGCGAATGCAAAGAGCAGGAAGAGGGGAGGGGAGAGGAGGGGAGGGCCGGAGACGCACCCTTGCGCGCCTTGGCCTCGAAGAGCGCGGCGTTGGTGCTGGAGAGGTCCGCGTAGGGGGCGGTGTTCGTCGGGATGGTCTGCACAGCATAAACAGGAGCGTCAGCGTCAGCGTCGATGTGAGTGAGCGGGGCAGAGAGGGGCGACGCACGGCGGATTGCATTGGTGGGTAGGGAGTGCGATGATAGCGAGAGTGAGAGTAGCCTACCAAGGGAGCGAAGAAGAGCGATCACATGGCGATGGGAAGATGCTAAAGCGGGAGCGGGGGGAGCCGGGACGCCGGGTTGGTAATCGAATCACCCGACCCGGGCTCGGGGGGAGAAGGAAGGGAGCGAAGGAGCGGAACGGGGGAGAAACGAACGAACTGCGAGGGAAATGTTGGAGAACTGATGTTATATAAATCGAGTCGACAAAAATGCGTAGCGGGGTACAATCACGACTTCGATTCCGACTCCGGGTTCTTCCACACGTCCTTGCTCGCATGCATCAGCTCGTACAGCTGCCCGATCTGCTCCGCCGACATCTGCCGCACGCGCACAACCTCTCATTATCATTCGGAGCAAAGGAGCACACACACATACCTTCTCATACACCGTCGCATCCAGCCTCTGCCCGCTGAAGCTCTTGGCGCCGGGCCCCGCGGGGATGGCGTCGAGGTAGACCTTCCACTGCGAGAGGAAGCCAATGACGTGCACCGGGTTCGTCACTCCCTGATGCCGCCGGAATTCTACACTTCTCTTTGAATGCCAGGTCACTGTGACTAGGGACAGAAATGCACACACCTGCCTTGACATACCCATCCCCCATAAACCGCATCTCCGGCGCCAGCCCGCGGTGCGCGCGCAGGATCCGGCGGTACAGCCTAGGAAACAAGTTTTGAGAATTGAGCCTCTCGACCAGGAAGAAGGGCGTGCACATACGGTTTCGGGGGCAGCAGCGCCGCACCGGCCTCTGTGAGGTTCAGCGGGCGGCTCGAGAGGGACTCGGCTAGCCGGACGAGCGAGGCGCGCATGAGGGTGAAGCAGAGGAGACGTGTTGTTTGGTGCGCTTTGCGGGAATAATAGGGACACATAACCCGTTTGAGGATTAGCCCCTGTCTTGACATTGGCGAAACTAGCTAGCGCCCACGAAAAGCGTCTGTGGCGCGTTCTTCTGCACACCACTTTAGCTTTAGCATCAGCGCCATCCTTTAAAATTGGTATCTCGAGCATACTGCCTTAAAGTGCATTTTCCATTCAATTCGACAACGTGAAAGTCAATATTTTCAACCACTTCGACGCTTCGAGGCGAGGTAACCGTTACTTGGGCGAAACGTCGCCAGTGAGTCAATAAACCTAAATCTGCCTCTTCAGAGTATACTTCTAAGGACCTTGTGGCGACCTTCCGAGCGAAATAAGCAGGCTGCATCCCTGCCTTTGACGACAAATTTCACAGCCGACAAGGGCGACTGTGGAATTGGATTTACCGAAGAAATACAGTAAACTAGCGAGCGGCCAGACAGTTTGGTTGAGTTTAGCTCGTGAGCTGCGTCGGTCCGCTGTTCGATGATCACCGATCAATTCAACGGTAGACCACAGTCACAGTTGAGTAGACAGGCTTAGTTAGGCTCAACTAGTTTGCTTGGAAAATTGCTCACGCCCAGGAAATAAACCGGCGAGTACTGCAGAGAGAAGTGTGGTTAGTGGTACCAGTGCACGGAACACACCCCAAGCTCAAATATTACATGAGGCGTGCAGAGAGCGAGAGAGCCAATCATTTACATATTTAGTCTGCCGAACAAGAACTCTTTAGAATCTGAGTGAAGGAAGAGACTTGCCCGGATAGCGAGGTCGGCGCGTCTTGCTCGTGCCCGGTCAACATCGACATTCTAGCAGTTACTAAGGTAAACCCACCTCTACCGATCAAACCAGCCATTCAAAATCGGAACCATGATCATTTGCAGAATATCGAAAATGCATGATGGATTATGATACTTGAACATCGCGTGCGTGCCCCGCATGCGGGCATGTCATGTATTTCGGCCGTCTGTAGCCCCTCCCCAGATGCATATGCCACTCCTCCTCTCCTCGCGTCCCATTCCCACCCGTAATAATACAAGCGCCTAGCGCCGAGCCAGTCTACTCCTGCTTCGAGTCCTGGCTGCTCTTCTCGTACGCGGGCGGGATCGGGCTCGCCGCCGGGTCGGACAGGCCGAATTCTGGGGGCGGATATGTTAGCAGGGGCGCATGGGGGAGGAGGAAGAGAGAAGAGGGGAAGGGGTACTCACGATCGACCTTGGAGTTCTTGAACCGCCACGCGGCGACCTTATTCTGGAACAGGACGTCGAGCTCGCCGTACGAGCGGCCCATCGCTGCGCACGCCGTCAGGGAATGAAAACGAAGAATGGAGGGGTGAAGAGGCACAGACTTTCTGGGAGGCGGAACCAGCAGTAGGTCGCGCTGAGCGTGGCGCTGCCGAACCAGAAGAGGCCGCTCTTGGGGCCCCAGTTCCACGCAGTGGGGCTGAGCATACGCGGGACGATGATCCCACAGATGACTGCACGCTCCGTCAGCCACCGCACGCGCTACCTGGAAGCACTCACTGTTCATAATCTGATACGCACACCGCGCGAGCACGATCGTCTTGGCGCGCAGGCGCGTCGAGCCGACCTCCGCGATGATGACGTAGCACACCGCGCCGAGCGTCGCGTTGTACGTGAAGTTAAGCCCCACCAAGAGCCCGCCTATCGCCCACTTCGCGCCGCTTGAGTTGGAGAACCCGAGCGCGCCGATGATGAGGAGGACGATTGCCATGATGGCGAGCCCCACGATGTAGATGCTGCGCCGCCCAAACCGGTAGAGCACTGCGGGGTCGTTAGTAGTGCGGGTGGGAGGGAGGGGGAGGGACGCACGGAACCAGGAGGCGACAGTGCCGATGATGAACATCTGGATTGAATAGTAAGTCAGCAACGCTGGGGAAGTGGATTGGTATACGCACGGAGTTGAGGGCCAGGTTGACGTCGAACGCCGCGACGGTGCCGAGGCCAGCCTGGATGAAGCTGCAGGGCAGATGTCGTTAGCATAATGCACGTCGTTCTCCGCGGAAAATAACGCACAACTGGACGCCCTGCCCGATCAGATTTTCGCCCGACAGTAGTTGAATCGCGAACACCATCATCGCCTGCAACATGGTCAGCCCTTCGCCATCCGCGTATCCAGCACACCACTCACGATCTCCGTCCGCCGCAGATCAATCCCGGAGAAGCACTGCAGGTACGACGTCCCCTCCTGCATCTCGCGCTCGATGGCCGTCGTGTGAATCATGTTCGCCACGCTCTTCTTTGCGTCCTCCTTCGAGAAGTAGTCGGGGTTCGTGAGCCGCCCGACGCTCTTCTCCGCCTCCTCGTGGCGGCCCTGGCGCACGAGCCACCACGGCGACTCGGGCGCGAAGTACGCGCCGATGATGAGCGGGATGGGCCACACCCATTGGATGACGAAGGGGAGACGCCAGCCCCAGTCGCTGTTGATCGTGAGCGTCGCGCGGACGACGCCGCTGCTGAGGAAGATGCCGATGCCCCAGCACATGTTGATGTAGCTGCGGTTCGCGTTAGCATGGCCTAACACTGAATTCGAGGCAAGATGTACGCAGTGAGGTAGTGACGGAGGACAATCGGGCATACTTCCGAAGCATATGCGGTCGTAAGCGTCTGGAACACTGAAAAATAGCGTGTAAGGAAATGCTGGGATGCAGGGTGAACTACGTACCTCCCCAGAACAGCCCGCAAACAATTTCGGAGGCCACGAGCGCCTCAAGACTCTGGCTGAAGACGGGTCCAAAGATGCTGATAATCATCCCAACCATGGAGATGATGTATGTGCGCCGAGGACCAAATCTCTCGCTCGCCCAGCCGTTTATCATGAGCCCGATAATCCCGCCCGCACTCGATCCATTGCCGAGGCCGGATTGCCATGGGGCAGGGATGACTTTCACGCCCGTCGCGGGGTTAACCACACCGAAGCGGTTCAGGAACGCGGGCTGCCCGTAGAATGACGCGATCTAAGCGCACAAGATGAGATGCCGAAACTTACACATAACACTGTGGGTACGCACCACGACGACGTCGTACCCTTCCATGATGAGCGCAGCGGAGAGGACGACGCTCCATATAACGGCCTTTTTGTGGATGCGCAGCGCGTCGCGGATGGACATGTTGTGCTCCGCGAGGTCAGCCTGCGCGGCGTCGCGGGTGACCTCGGCGTAGTTGTCGATCTCATGCGCGAGCCTGGCGTTGTCGGTGCGGAGCACGCCGGCGGCGGGGTCTTCGAGGTTAGCGGCCATGATGTGGGGGGCAAAATCGAGAGGGCGGACGGCGGCGTCGTTCGCGCGTGTGCTTTTAAGAGAGGCGAAAGGCCGAGAGGCCATCAGGGTCAGGTAAGGGTCGGCTGACTTGTGCGGGGCATCCTCGGAGCACGATCCCCGGCCCGCCCAGGGACCGAGCAGGACCGAGCGCGTACTGATGCGGTTGGGTTACGACATGCATTCGCGTGCCTGGCCGCCGGCTGGTGGGCGCGCGTGCAGAAGAGTCGGCCAATGTGGCTATTATGAGGGGGTAAGATTTGGCAAAGGAGCGGAAAGGGGCGCTTAGAACGCGCCGTCATCCTGCATCGGGTACTTGATCAGGCACCGAGTATGTTTGAAATTTTACGACCCCGCACAACGCAGTTTGCAAAAGCCCAATGGGTTCCTGATGGGATTCCCCGAGGTTCGTCCGATGCAGGAGAGCGCCAGGAGAGACAGGGAGAGACTCGGGACTCGATGGATTTTCCAATGGCCTTTGCAAATTGCCTTGGCTCAATTATCGGTGGCCGTGGGGAACATGGGGTATGGGGAAAGAAGGGGAAAGAACTTCAAAGAAGCGCGGCGGGGAACGACGGTGAAGGCAATCAAAAGTTCCACGGAGCCGCGCTTCCTAGGCGAAAGTCCGAATCGCCGACGTCAAACGTTGCTCTAACGGGCCGACGCGAATCATGGCAAAATCTAGGCCACTCTCGTAAGTATGTACATGTTCGAACGCTTGGAAAATAAACGAACGAGAGAAAATGCTTCGGCGGCGATTGACAACGGCCACCACAAAAGCATGAAGGATCCAGAGGATGTGGAAAGGTCGGTGAATTGGCGCAGGCCGAGAAATCTGGACCAGGCTTCACGACCATCCAGAACAAGAATCGGAAAGAATATATAACAGACGTACAGGGAAAATCTAAGATGAACATGTGCCGCAGAGGCGCGAACGGAAAGGAGAGAAGCTACCTCGGTGGTGTAGCAGGAGATGTGAGCTTCCCGTGGAGTGCCAGCCACTGGGTGAAGCCAGAAACTTTATCTCTTTTCAGGGTTGGCGTCGGTCCAGACGTGGAGGGAGAGAGATTCACTAGGCACAGGGTTTGCGGCGGACGGTAAGCCAATGAACTATCGAGAAAAGCAGGATCCAAGCGCCAAACTTGAAGAACAAAGCAAGAATCGACAGGACTTGGAGGAGATTTGAGTGGGCGATTCCCGATGGATGGACGGCTGGATTAGAGATCGGTCGTAGCCATGCAAGGTGGCTATTGGCACTATGCGAGGGACGGACGAAGAATACAGCCCCGGGGAAGGAAAGACTTATCGATGGATTCATGGAAGGAAGACCGCGGCGCGGTCACGTGCTGAGTAAACACAGAACAGCAAGCACATATAGAACAAAGTGGCTGCTGACCGCTAAGCTTACAATCCTGCGATGTATTCTCCATCGAATCGTCTAAAACTAGGACTGGACAGTGCTGGTTCGGATACCATCCTGTTCTGGCAGCGGGCCCGGGGCTCCGAACTTCCGGGCCTCATGGCGTTCGTGCCCGAGTCGATGCCTCAGCTTCTAAGCGGTGATTACATCTCTGCACCCGGACTCAATGATTTGGAGGCCATCCGCATGCTTCTTCGACAGCCAGCGCTCAGTGGTGACGGACCCTACTAGGCTAGGATTTACTGACTGTCATAACTGGTTGTATATTATGAGCGTTCATACTCCAATAGAAGACAAGAACAAAGCTAATTTCGGACATGGATATTATATCGGTTCCGCATGCACAACACGATGTTCTGCTATGGTCCAATGTTTAGATTACCGTGAACAAACCTAATCTACAATCCGAACGGTGTACACCGTTCAATCCGAGCCAATGGCTAGCCAAACATACGGAGTTCGGATCGGTTGTCATCATCGGTCCCGCCCAGCATCAGTTCTGATGTAAATGCAGATAACCGTGTAATTAAATTGCGGGACCGTGAATGATTACGTATCCGGCCATGAATCAGTCACGATTCGTATGGGATGCGAGTGTCGGATGGGAGGGAACTCCGAGTTTGGGCCTGCAGGCGGGAATATATCTACTACGATGCAATCCTGCGGGGTATTATAATTCGTCAGTCAGAGCCCAGTAGCAAGAAAGAGAGTTAACCAAAGAGGCGCACCTGGACCTTGAGCAACCCCGCGTCGAAAGATCCAATCTGGGTATCAGGGCCGCAGCGCAGCTCTCCTGTCCAGTCGAGGCTAGCGTCTTCGTCCCACTCGTGCGCACTTATACCGGGCGGCACGGGGACGAGCGTGCTGCGTGCGATGGTGAAGCGCGCGTTGGCGGAGGAGCCCGCCAGGAGCTGTCGCACGAGCGAGACCTGGAGCCCTCGGCCCGAGGTTGGATCGGGACGGAGAGCGCGCAGGGACGCGGCCGGGCCAGTGAGCTGCACGTGGAACGGGATCGTGTCGTCTAGGGCAAAGACCTCAGCTGCGGGGATAAAAAGCTGGGACAGGTGTCATCAGCATCGAGAGCATAATGGGAAAGAAACACACATACGTGTAAGTGTACAGGGAGCAGGGTAGATTTTGGGCGCGGGGTGACTGGCGGGGCGTGAGTCTGCCGCCATTCTTCCGGCATGACCTTGACGTCGGTGAGGAAGCCGGAGATGAGAGACTGGATGGGGCGGCTTGGTCGCGTGCGGGGAGCGTAGCGGAAGGGTACGGACGTCCTATAGTACACAATTCAAAACCCGATCGTGGGCTCGATGGGGACCTACGTGTCCCTCGCCGACAAGAAATTGAACTTCCTGGTCCGCGTGACGACGATGGACAGGGTGTAGACCATTTGCACGTCCAGTCCACCGGAGGCGGTGAATGTCGCCCTGTAAGATGGCGGGAGTTGGTACGTCGCATCCCCATGCTCAAAGCTCGCCGGGAGGACGGTCAAGAATGGGACATTGCTGGGGCACGTCGAGCTGCCGGAATTTTGGGACGACCAAAGGATGTGTTCCTGGGCGAGGACAGTCTGCTTGCTCACGGAGTCGCCTCCCGATATCGTCACTTGGACCTTGCCTTTTACCTGTTGGGCTGGTCAGTTCGGGGGTGGGCACGGGAAAATCATTGGCGCGTACTGTTAGGACAACTTTGGAGACCAGGTCGCGATCTTCTATGCACACATAACCATTGATGTAGCCGTGGCGTCCATAAGTAGGGAGGTCCGCGTGTTCGTCCTGGTCGGTCAGGAGCACCGTATCCCGACCAGACTTGTGGATGTAGTACCCGGTGGACGGGCGGGATTTTGACTGCGGGGCCCGTTCGATGAGGCGCTCATCATCCGCAGGTTCGGGCGAATACGACGGCACTAAAGCCGAGGGTGTGTAGCCTGGGAGGGCTGAGGTGGTACCGTATGAGGTGGACATTTCAGAGAAGAACAAGGTCGGGTAGGTGTGAAAGGCGAACCCCACCAAGCAGCAACCCAGTTTAAATTCATCTTAGGCGCAGTTGAGTCATATGTCCAGCTTATAGAAACGCGGGAACGCCAGAGTTGCCGAGATCCTGTCGATGTGTTACAAATTCCAGATGTACTGTTCCTTCCAGCTCCGCTCAAGCTCCGCTACAGCTGTCCATTGATGCCAGGCTGATATGCCCCCAGTAAGGAGGGGGGAAACTGCTTGGTTGATGTCAGTGCGCAATGAACTACGGCAGCCTCAAAGCAACCTAGAATAATAACCAAAATGAAGCCTGGCGAATGTTCTCAACAAGAAACGTTCCGGTAAATTTGGAAGTGACTCACAACAAGTCACTAATGGCTGAACCGTTCGGAGCCGCGAAACGAGGATCCACAAGATCTACTGCGCACATAGAACTGATGTGCGGTAGCATCTGGGAATCGCACACGGCTACAGGGTGCTATATAGAAGTTAGTAGAGCAGTAGATGTGTAGCCATGTCCCCTATATAATAGAGCTCATAGACGAAATATGGTAGAGCGGTAGAGCTATGTAGCACACGTGTTTCTATGCCAGACCTCGGCAAAACATGTTTGCTTGGCTGATATTGTTCCGAATCAATTGGAATATTGAAAGCAAGATGGGGAGAAACCATAAATTCTAGCAGCTACTCAAACAGTGTATGGGGAAAGGTATAAGGGAGTCGAATGATCCCATCCGGCATCGGCTGCGGAATGAGACGACCAGTGAAAGACACGCCATAAGAATTAGAACCTATGTAGTCAGTAATGAGGGAGGGAAACATGCAGAAAATCACACCTGATGATTTATGCTACCCTTTGAGTTGTGTTTGAAGCATCCTAATGAAGACAAAAAAACACGCACACGCGAAAGCGCCATACCACACGCGGAAATGATCTGGCGGTGATGACTAATCACAGAAGGTTGACAACGGAGCGAGTATCAGAACGCAGCTGCAAGGTGAACCTAGGGACTTGAGAGCGGCTTGGGAAGATTGAGGGCCGAGATATCGAGGGCATTGAAGACTTGAGATGACTTGAAGGTTGCTTGAGGGTATCCAGGCAGCCCAGGCTTGAGATTGCGGCATGTACTCCAGGGGATTTACAGGTAGATAAGAAGGGATGACTCGGAGTGGAAGCGGAGATGATGGGGGGAGGGGAAGAAAGAGTGGGTGATGGCGGCGTCGACTCCTTGAGTTTTCGACAAGTCCAGCCAGGCACCATCAGCTGCACATGTGCTTCTGATGATGTATGTGAAACAGAGTCGCTACGGGCAGCTACTGGGCACCGTGAATGCGCGTTAGAGAGCGCACCTCTATGGTTGCGCGACGCCGTCTACAGCGCTCTACCGAGAAGCCTCGGCTCTACCCGGGGCTACCTCGTGACCGGCTGTCTACCGCGCGGACCCGGCCTCTACGTGCTCAAAAGGCGTTTCCAGATGTAGATAGATCTGATGTGCCGCACATTGGCAAAGTGCGAAGGGTAATTGAGAGTGATATGCTAGTCTCTCTTGACAGACGCTATAACGATCCTCACGCTCGTTCCTCGCTAGTTATAGTCTGTTAGTACCCGGGCCGCATCTGATAAGCGGCCCCCTGCGTTATTATGAAATGATGGAGGATGCAAGACCAAACAACTTATTTATTTCACGCGTCTGTGAGCCATCTTGCGTAGTTCGACGTGGCTCACGAGCTTATAATGCATTCCCGACATTTTTTTAGGGATCATAACTACATTTTATAAGAATTGTTGCGCTGATTTCGCAGCAGAACGCAGCTTTCTTCATTTCACCCATTTCCTTCTGGAAGTCCGCGGGGAAAAACCACGGATGGCATACTGAGATCCAAAGATCAAGTCTGAATTTGATTCGATGGCTGGACTGCATTATATCGCGGTCAACGCGTCAAGTCGCGTCCTTGGATGGTGCAGGGTGGTGCACGTGCTTTCCCAAAACGGATGCTTATATAATAACGCAGGACGCCACTTGTGATGGCGCGGTAACTAAAGGACTAGTGATATGCCGCACTTTGCCAACGTGTGGCACATCAGATCTATCTACCGCACTTCAAATCTACTGTACTAATCCGACCAACTGTTCACGGGGTGTCACAGGACCCCTGACAATCCCACCGAGGCTAGGTCCGAAATTCTTGGATCTCTCGATTTTTGTCCTGACAAATTTTCGTTGCTTCTGGCAAGTTTTGTCCGGACAGCGTCTAGCCTTTGCTGACATAATCGCCCCAAAATGGCAATTATCTGCTCTCACGGGCCGAAAAACGCTCAACTTTCTCCGCAGCTGCATTTTCACACTGTTCCTAGCCGATCCCACCATTTAAGCTCGATTTCTTCCTGAAAAATCGACTCACGCACAGTTTGGCCCCAAAAAATCTTCGCCAAGGCCCCGATTTTTGTCCGGCAGAGACCTAGCGTTGGGCGCTCGGCCCCCCCATTTTTGTCCGTTTTGGACCTGGGTTTGAGGGCCGAAAACCCAATTTTTTGTCCGGCGCCGGACCTAGCCTTTGAGCCAATTGTCAGGGGTCCTGGTGTCACCCGTCACCGCAAGTGTTCACTGGATAAGGTGTTCATTTTTCGGCAATCATGGGGAAATTCCCATAAATGGTAGCCCGGCGAAAGCCGGAGCGAAAATTTCGGTGTTTTTCAGCCGTTTTGGGCCTCAAAATCGCTCACCTACACCAAAAGTGTTCAGTTCACAGGGCACCGTCACCCGTCACCTGAACACTTGATCGGATTAGTACAGTACCTACTGCACATCAATTCTATGTGCGCACTCCGCCCTGTATATCCTCCCGCGGAATCGATGCTACTTTTAGATTGAAAGGTACATGCCTTCACCGGAGGTATTCTGTAAGGGTTGCGCCTTGGTCTCGGTGCCGAAGTCCGCTTTGCCGCAGCTCCGCAGAGTGCGGCGCAGCGGCAGCTTCCGCGGCGTAGTTCCTTGCCTCAGCCGTAGTTCATTCCGTAGTTAGTTCTATTTAGTTGTAGTCAGTTTCCCGGACCTGCAGGGTCCTTAGTCTAGGTTTTACCGCGGGGCTTGGATCACAGTGCTTCGTTACTATGTAATCGCGGAGTTTGAACTCGCGTCGCGAAGTGCACTTTGTGTGGGACGCGATATTTCATGGAATTTATACATAGAGTGGGTTGCTAAATCTGTGTATGAAGGTCTGTTTCTTCAGAATTTCGAAAGAGGTCTCCAAAATCAGGGAAGCGGGACGATGATTTGGGCGCGTGATTACACAATCAACTTTCAACAGTATTTCTCAAATGAGGTGGAAATAGCTTTATAATGCCCAGAAATATTCCACAGCCTCTTTGATAGGTATTAAATGAGCTTCAGATGGTTCTTGTTACATCTTAACACCCGGGAGGCTCGCACAAGGGGATTGCGGGTTTGGCCGAGGGAAATTCAAACTCCGCAATTCCATAATAACGGAGCACTGTTCCTGGATCCGGAGGTATCCAGGTCTGATTTCAGTAACTGTCTGTCTTACATCCGATCGCTCCCTATATTCCCACGTTTTTGTTTGGCTCTAGTTGTACCCTCTGACTTGCCACCGGATTTTCCTTGCCCATCACGAAATGAGCTACGGAAATCTATCGAGCATTACGGACCTTTAACACCTAAAATGCCACAAAACAACATGCTGCGGGGGCGAAAATCTTCAGACAGACGCCACAACGAAACTCACTAGTTATATATATAAAAAAGTCACAGTTGGGCCGGAGGCGACAAGCCACTGTCGCGAAAGGCCACAGTCCGGACGGAGTCGGGGGCCATTACAGTAGATTGAGCCAAAATCTGTACCAAATCCTGCCACAATCAATCACATGGCCCAGAGGATCCAGGTCTGCCCGGAGGGCATTAGTATGATCGGACCCCCGCGGTAACTAACAGACTTCAACAAGTGAGGTACGAGCTTCGTGTTGAAGCGTCTGTCTACGAGAGACTACAGGGTCCTCTAGATAGGTATAAATAGTCTGTACTCTCCAGTAGTTAGGCATTCTCGTCAACGACTGAGTTTTACCGACTCAACTTCTCAGTCTAAGTAAAACTCACCCGACTTGGATCATCGTGTGTTACGACTTCCCTTCTAGGAACTCCGTAGCCTCACATATTACGGAACCCGCCGGAGCGCTAACTTTCCAGAAAGGCGGAACGAATTGGACAAACGATGAGGATCACTGCATATCATTGGTGCAGGCGGCTCCACTGGAAGGTGGGAGATCGCCCAGCACTTGAGATGAGGCAGAAATCAAGTACGAGACCAAGCCAGGATGGAATCTGCATGGTCATTGTCAGTCAAGCTTAAAGAACGTGAGGACCACGCCAAGGGTCATGTTATATGACAGATCTTATAATCGCATCTGACCGCATCTGATTCATGGTATCTTATCCTATCTGTGTCCATCACCTTCGTCCTCAAGCTGAAAAACGGCATCTCCTCTTTCTCGTGGATCCAGATGCATCGGGTCTTGACTTTACAGAGTAGCTTACCCTCATCGGTGACTAAAAAAACTCAAATCAATATGACTGCAAGTCTATTTATGATGTGGTCGTCGGTAATCGGGATTCAGGCCAGCCTTTAAATACGTCTGACGGAGAGCATCACCCCCTTCAGGCCTTCCGTTGTGACGGGGATCTCTTCCGTTCCCCAATACCGAGACCGCACAGTGCTGCCATCCGTCGGCAGTGTAAACGAGAAAGCCGTAACAAGCTCGGCGATGATCGCCTGCGCCTCCAGCAGCCTGTCCAGTACGTGAGCACAGGCAATCGCACTCGGAACTCGTATTTCACGCACGCAAACCGCCACCCGATGCAACCGCTATGGCCCGCAATGAATGACATCCTGTGTATTCGACAGATTGGTCAGAAAACAAACTATTGACGAAAGGAATCACCAACAAATGTGAATATGGGCCCAGCGCTAGTCCTTTGCACGGGTCACCGTCGATCCAGCGGGCCGGCTTGAACTGGTCTGCGTCTGAGCCCCATAGATCTTCAAACCTATATGCTGGGTAAATACAGCAGCCACCTGCGCGTGTTTCAACATACCGCTGATATGAAGCCATCGCAACCATGACCGTCTGCCCCTTCTTGACGGGAAGCTCGCTGATTCGGTTGCCGGTAGACGTGGTGATCTCGTACGCCAGCGGTAGGACGGAATCCTCTGTGGCACAGCGCTCCGTGATCGGATTCGGGGGATACACTCGCAAGGTTTCCTGTTGAGAAGTTTGAGCGGAGGTAGAGGCGGATGGATAAGAAGCAGGATCCCATACTTTGATAAGCGCGTTGAGGTGGGGCAGGGCATCATAGTCCAACTTGCGCCCCTCAGCGGCGGCTAGCGCGGTTTGGACCTCCGCGCGCACCTTGGTTTGGAACGCTGGATCACTGGCAAGCCCATAGAGCGACCACGCCAAGAGCACGGACTAGCAAGGAGACGGGTCAGATCAAAGCAACGTCGCGAACGGTAACTCGCACACAGGGATCCTGACCCGCAACGACTACGATAGGGATTTGATTTATGATCTCTTGAGGCGTGATTTTATTCTTGGCGGCCCCAGGACGTCCGGTGCCTGTAACTTATTGAGTAGGGCTGAAGAGAATGTGTGTCACACGGACGTACGAATGATATTGAACATGTCGGGCTTGTCGGTACTGACCGCGTTGAACTCGTCAGTCTTCTCCGCCATCACTCGCCGAGTAACCCTCCGGAACTCGGACACTGCTCGCATAGCGGCAATTGGGAGGTGAAGAGTCTGGCGGAAAACAAATTCTGGAATGTACGGTACGAGGTTCTCGATGAGGATGCTCGTCCTCGTGCGAACGAACGCCGACGACCTAGGAAGGGCAGTTAGGGGAACTCGCGATGGAATGGTAAATGGGTGGCTCACAAGACGTTTGCTCTCGCTAGAGGGTGGTCGGGATTCTGGACGGTGTTCACGGGCATCCCAAGTCCAGCTATTCCGGACCGAATAAGTGAAGTGATAGCTTCCGACAAGGCGTGTTTCTGACCTTCGCTGATGATGTCCAGCGTTGCGCGGTCCAGGACTTCGGAAATATTCAAGGTGACTTGAGCGCCCGGCGCGCATGACGGATCCCATTCGTGCACTATCTATCGGCCATATCAGTTGCAAAGAATCGTATCCAATGGCGTTAGGGATACCTTCTTGGCTACGTCGATGAAAATGGGCAAAAACGATCTGACCACGCTCGTGGAGAGGCCGGCACCCATCGCAGTGCGAATACGGCGATGTTCTTGCCCTGCGAGTTCGAAAGGTAAATGAAACAGGGAGCGCTGGCGAATGGCAGCTGAAGCCTACCCTCAAAGGACACAACGCTCTTGCCAAACACCAGGTTAGAACTGCGTAATATTCTCCGGGGGCGGGTGAAGGTTGGAGTATTGAGAATGTGTTTCATAGCAAGCGGATCCGAAACGATGAGGCGGTCCTCCTGCCGATTCCTTCTAGTTAGCAAGTTGTGCTTGGAGTTCGGCCGTAGCGAGGACTCACTCCAAAACAGCCTTTTACCCGATACAACGGCCCGTATTCCTTTTGCCACCGATACTCATAGTCACCGTAATTGTGTGCGAAAAACAACTCTATCATGTGTCCTGAGAATAGCTGCATGTCAGCTTCAGCTCGACACCCTAGGCCTAGGCAGACACAAACCGAAAATCCATGATGGAGACGCCGGTCCGGGGACGGTCCCAACTAACGAAGGTCGTCGCCAGGTCCGAATTAACAAAGAGGTGCTCAGAACAGCGAACACCACTAGAATCTGGGAATACCGACTACAGTCAGTCTCGAAACGGCCAGCAATGACACTACTGCACTGCTACGCGGGCGAGAAGCGGAGACCCTACCCCAGGAGTACTCTCAGGAATGCATCCTGTTATGTTGGAAAGGAACCATGCCATGGATGATTTGAGAATGTCCCCCTGAACAAGCTCAATTTCAGGAGTAAGTCGGCTTTCGACAGCGGCAACGGTCGACGCAGCGAGGAGACCTGCCGTCGAGAAACTGAGCAGTTTCATGTTGGAAATGCGGAGTGAGAAGGACACAAACACCTTAAATGGGGTGGGACCTAGCAGCGATATTGGAGTTCCGTGAGGGATACTACGCTCCCCGATAAAATTGCGGTACTTTTGAAGGACCTATGCTGCCCAATTTCGGCGGGATTAAGCTCAATGGAGTCCACGCCCGCAATCCGCACCTATTTCATCAAATCATGACGGACGTTTCTATGGAGAGTCTCAGCAGGGAACTGATCCAGCTGCCGTCCGCAATCCGCAATCCGGAATCCGCCCGATTGAGTGAGGCGGTGAGTCTGGGGATCGGTGAGAAGTTTCAAGCATACGAGACTGTGATCCTTAAGCATGGTGAGACGATGGCTCCAGGAGGGGAACACCGCCACTGATGTAAGATGAATCCGCCGAAGCGCGGGGTGGTCGCGCAGAGACTCAAGTACGGTCCAGACCGCCAATTTTTTTTTTAGACAGCTTCAAAGTTCAATTTCCATCCCAGTCCCGGGAAGATGGGGACCGTCCAAACCCGCTTAGGAAAGCCACATCCGAGATGCGATAAACCGTGGAGGAATATCTCACCAATTGAACCAGTTTGAAGCCATTATTTCTGGGAGGTCTGTCAGCCACCTATGTTTTTTGTTGCAGATTCACAAACAGAAACGTAAGTTTCGATTTGTGCTCTGTGTACCAAAAATGTCGCCAAAATGAACACGTGAACTGCTCTCATCTGACCTGCTTACGCCATCTCTGTTCAAAGTGGCTTATATAATCAGACACTTAGTCATCCTTGTCTTGTGACTCAGGGGCTCTCACCCTTCTCAGTCTCCAAGCTTGCGCTCGATCCGATACTTTCAAATCGCTCCTGGTCTCCAGTCAAACCATCTTTCAAACCACTCCTCAATTTACTTCCCATCATGGAAACGGAAAATCAACCAGTATGTTGCAGTATGCACTTATCTCTTACATTTAATTTACAAAATTCTTCATCAACCATGTATGGATTTCCCATTCTCCTCAGCTTTCTCTCTCCTCGTACTCTCTTCCCGAGCACGTCAAATGACGCTGTGCAAATAAAAAACAACGCTTCGGGCCGAGACTCGGATGCACACTCAGCGTAATCTCCAATACATCTCATCTGTTATCTGTATTTTAACCATGTCTACAATTCTCTCTGTGTTGAATCCTCCTCTCCGGCGCTCTGTGTAATTCATTCATGCAGCTAAGGGTTTATTTATTAATATTCTTCTGAGCATCCTTTTCCCTGGCTCCTCCCCTCCGGGACCGATGGGCTTCGTGCTTCGCTTGTTCTCAGTTCACGATGTCTTTGCGCCGCGCGAACTTTGATAACATCTCACTCTACAGTCCAGTTCCCTACATGCTGCCGTTTTTATCTACAGTTACTCCAAATAAGTGACCGGTCATGTAATTCTGGCGGCTTTAACTGTTTATAGGAAATCAAGGAACACATGAAAATTGCACAGAGAGGTAGATAGAGGTATATTACATTGCTAGTACTTTGTGTATCCACCGTTGGAAGCGATAACAGTGCCAACAATTCTTGGCATTCTATCAATCATAATGTCAGTGTCTGCTGATGGAATTGCATCCCACACCTCGAATATTGCCTGCTGCAACTCTACATAATTTGTAGGCTAAATGGGACAGGCACGGATGTGCTTCTTGAGCACTAACTAGACCGGCTCAATGGGGCTGACATCTGAAGAGGGCGGGGGATGGGGGAAAGCTGGAATGTTGTGAGCCATCAACCACTCGGACATGGTCTTGGCGCGATGAGCAAATGCAGTGTCTTGCTGAAAAAAGAGATTAGGCACCCTCTCCTGCATCTCTGAGAAGAATGGTAGAAGTGCAGGTTCCAGAACCTGCTCGCAATACGTCAGGTGGGGCCGGATGGATGACCGGTCACTTATTTGGAGTAACTGTACTATCAAGTTCGCGGCTGATCTCTCCGTGCGCAATCGGGCATTTCGGGGAGAGCCCCGTGAGGGTGATTTTTTTTTTGCTACGTGTCCATTCTCGATGTTGCCTTCAAATTAAACACACATTAAATCAATCCAACACCAATCTACTTGTTGTCAGAGGTCCGTCAAGGGCGCATCGTAGGGAAGATCTTGTTTTCCTTGTAAATACAGTCGTAAACTAGGAAGCGAAACGTTCAAATTGTGCAGCATATTGTGAGCTTAATTATTTTCAAATGATCACGGGATACGGCCGCGGTTTGGTTGAGAACGAGAGCATTCTTTCTCGGAAGCCAAATTTGGCCACACGACGGCAAAGCGAAACACTACGAAGGCGCTCAATGTACCCTGGTAATGTGTGCTCAACCTTCGGAACCGTAACATTGTGAATACTTGACCTCGATAGTATGCCATTAGCACCACTGGAAATTTTCCTGACCCCAACCACGCTGGAAGCAGAGCCATGGAGAATATCCCGAATGATATGGTTGAATGAAATTCGAACCTTGTGGCAGCATAAATCGCTATTTACTCAGGTCCTTTGATTCTGAGAGACCTCCGACATATTAGAGTCATCACCCCAGAGCTTGGGCTCATCGGTGAGGTCCAAGTTGCTTAACGGGCCGGTGTTTCGCCTCCACGTACTGTTTCGCTTCCTAGTATACTCGAGTAGGACTGTACTAAATACATGGAGACTCGAACTCGATGCCAGATGGCGAAACAACTTTGAAACCAATTCCAAATAGTTGCTCACTCTTGGGCAAGGGGGTCCAAGGATAAGCATTGCCCATATGGGGTTGGGTAGGTTGGTTGGGCCCCGGCCGCCAGGAAAGAAAATTGTATGTACTTTTATTTTGTCCTAATATGAGGCCTAGAGCCTTCTTGCGACTTCCCAAGCATACTGCATGCAATTCTGACGGCATATTACTGTCTCAATAGCTTGGTTGGCTGTAAATATGGCCAACATCGACCTTTGGACCGCCTCCCGAACAGGCAAGTCATCATGTGATCCCGAAATGGTCTGGACAAACACCCAAGTCTTTTCTTTCAACTCGCACCGATTTCGTGGTTCAAACACCGGGATAGACTTTGAAATGCCATCTGAACGGCCCCCAGGGCTCAAAAAAATTACAGCAGCAAATTTGAGGCTTATAAATTCCTACGGTAGGTTGGTAGGTTGAAGCCCGAAACACCGTTTCAAAAAAAAATGTAGGTGATATCATATTTTCTTATCTTTGGACCCCCTTGCTCTTGGGTACTGTACTAATCCGACCAACTGTTCATGGGTTGTCACCCGTCACCTAAGGTGTTCATTTTCGCAGGTGCATTCTGACAAATAGCCAATAAATACCATAAAAGGCATGCCGGCGGATGCCGGCCGGACTTTGGGACCTTTTTTAGGCCGATTTGGGCCAGGAAATCCCGCCGTCGCCGTCACCGTCACCCACACCCCAAGTATCCAGTTCACAGCGTCACCCGTCACCTGAACACTTGGTCGGATTAGTACAGTATGATTTAGTATCTGTTTGTGCCCGCCGCTTGCCGGCCATTCACTTTCATTTGCAGTTGTTTGTTGCATATCCCGGCCCTCTGTCTGGTCACGTGCAATTAGAAGAGATACTCGCAATCATGTCGCCCTTATCTTATCTTATCCCGCACGGCATCTGCCGGCTTAGCACCTCGACCCATTCGACTTCTCCACCACTGAACAGAACATATACATGGTCTAACAGCCAGTCGATGGCGACGTAGCCTCTGCAGGTCAGTCACCAATTCCAGGGAACCCCGCCACCGTTACACTGCAACAGTGGCTACAACGTCAAGGCCACTTCTTGTTCGCGTTGCGCTCCGCTTCCGTGTCGGCAAAGATGCGAAGATTATGACAGAAAATCCAGAAATTGTGAAGGTTCCATTCTATTCACTTTTATTTTCACAGCAACAGAGAATCTTTTCGGAGGGGACAACATAATACTGCGGAATACTCTCTTAATTAACCTCCAAGTTAAGCAGCTCTTGAACATGGCGTCCGCGGGGAGTGATGGAGTACTTGAACGGGAGAGGATGACTGTCAGGAATGCGGAGGGTCAACACGTGTTTAAGAGATCCCGAAGCACGCACTTAGCAAGGCCATACGTAAAATCAGGTTCCACCTTGATTGGGTTCCCATTCTCGTCCATTGCCGGGGTTATATCGAAGGCGCCGAGGATGCTCACGATGGTGATGAACAGCTGCGTTGTTGCCACGAAGCGGCCTGGACAAATGCGGCGCCCAGAGCTAAACACGGCTTCAAACGTTTCGAGAACGATGCTTGGGAGTTGTCCGCCATTCTCGCTGGCCATGAACCGCTCTGGTTTGAAGTTCGTAGGATCAGGATAAACCTCCGGGTTGTGGAGGATTTTCCTGCGCCTCCCTGAGTTCTCATGTTGAACCACAACTAGTTCACTCACCATAGATTTCCGATAATGATCGACCCCGCCGGGATATGGTACCCATTGTATTGGTCATCTTTCACGGTGAGGTGAGGAACACCTGGGAGTAAGGGTATGAATGTTACCAGCATTCGGTATTAAATTAGACGCTTACCAAGCGGCGCGGGTGGATGCCATCTGCATTGATAACAAGTTAATCCAGAGTGTCCGATTTGGCAACGACTCTCCTACCTCAAAACCTCTTTCACAAGGGCGTTGCAGTACGGGAGGGATGCCTGATCGCTGAAGTCCGGGAGGCGGTCCTTGCCAACCACGGCATCCAACTCCTCCTGTGCCTTGCGTTGGACATTGGGATACACAATCATAGCCAGGATGAAGGCGTGGAGAGATATGGCAAGCTAAATCATGGTCAGCATTGGCAAAAATTGATGGGCTGAATATAGACGCACGGCGTCAGTCCCGGCTGCGAACGGATGTCAGTAAAGTCAGTTCAACGGGTATTGCGGGAAAACCTGACCGAAGTAAATGGTGGATGCGCAAGCCTTGATGAGCTCAAGATCTGCACTCGCTCCCGAGTTGTTGACGACATTGGATACGAATGATGGTGTGGCGGTTCCGTCCGCCTGAGTTGGCGTCACAATTGGAATTGACCTGATAGGAGAAACCAACGGCTTACCAGGTCTGCCAGGACTTTGTTAAACGGTACGTCCCTCGCTGTCACCGATTTTTTCTTGGCTACCCGTGCGTCCTTTTGGAATCCACCACCGGGAATCAACCACTCGGGGATGTAGCGCACTGTTGAGGATATTAATGAGAAGCTTTTGAGCAGGGGTGCAACGCACGAATCGGCAGAGTGTCAACCTGGTCGTGGGTGGGTTCAATATAGTGGGACCGCGTCAAGTACTTAGACGTACCAGATATGCTCCAGGAACTGCGATCTTGGACCACGCAAGGATGACATCGTCCGCCATGCCAATAAGCTCGGCGGTCTGCGCGTTCATCTCGATGGAATATGCCACCTCCATTAGAAACCCACCGACATGGCTGCCCATAAATGAGATGATTTAAACGAGGGGTAATTGACACGCACAGGTGAAGATGGCGGATCAAATCCTCTGGCGAAGCGATGATTCTACGCAGAACATTGTGCGCCGACTTGATTTGCAGAGGTCTCAGATCTGGCACGACCGATTCTTGAAATTGGGAATGGAACAGCTTGCGGCCTTCTCTCCAAAGCGCTCCTTAGGATTGGATCAGCATTATTTGTCAGGGTTTCAGGCAGGAACTTACCGTAAGCTGAGAAAGCGAAAACCCATTCCAAGTCCATCCTGCGAAGTATAAGGATGAGCGTCGAGTTTATTCAATTGATATCTCGCTCACAGCCTATTCAACATCGTCGAATGCGGTCGGTCGCAGTAGTTCGCTGACCGCTGGGTGAACAGGTCACCTAGGATCCGCGCAGAGCTAACCACGAATATATTCTTGTCAAACACCGACAGATACACCATTTCTCCTTCAAATACGATGAGACGAGGAGCATTCAGAATAACGGAGGCACTCGCCGTATTTGTCTGCCATCTCGTTGTATACCAGCAGCTCGCGAGACCTTGGAATATCAAGCAGATTGCCAATTATCGGGAGTCGTGGTGGACCGGGCGGCCTGGAGGCATCTGTTCGGCGACCGCGTCGGTACAAAAGCAGAGTCACAGTGGACAGAGAAGCAAGGGCTAGGATAAGATACATCGATGCGGGCGATTTGTCAGGGAGAGAACAATTGCGGAGCATTTAAGGTGGGTGTCATTCGAAGCGGCTTGAGGTGCAAACTGCCATTTAGAAATGATGGGCTATGCATCCTAGAATGGTAGCCTGCTACCGCCCGCCGGCACAGCCTCGAGGTCGACAGAATACGCGCCCGTAACCCGGAAGTCGACCACAAACCGCAAACCGCAAACCGCATTCCGGCATTCCGGCATCTGGCGCGCTGCTTCCATTACGGGAGGACTCGCATAGACTCGCATGCCGATGATGGGAGAATCATTTAGAAGCTTGATGGGGCGGGCATGATCTCTCGCCACGGGGAAGAACAACTATTTCCGCATCAGAATCTCGAGTGCATTCAGCAGATCCATCCATCCCACCTCAGCTCGAGACAGATAGTTTGGTCGCTCGTCGACATCATCAGCACCGAAGTGTGCTCCGTACTGGAGGGCAGAGTCTCAGAGATGTTCAGTCGACCCGCCAACCAGGTATGACCACTGGATGCAAGAAGCAAAGACCTCTTCATTACAGCTAATCTCGAAACTAATGAGACGGCCCGACTTTTTTTTTTTGCGTTCCCAAAAAGGAATATTTGCTCACCCACACCTAATTCATTCGATAATTGCATGACAATGAGTGTCTTGCCTCCCCATATGTTTTCAGTCCTTCAAAACGACATGGAGAAGCGTAAGTTCGCGCCAATGGCCGAAATAATACACGCGATCAACGAAACACGTGACTGTCTGGGCTTTCCCTACTTTGCCCTTTCTGCTTAATTTCCCCCCATTTTGTGGGGCGCTCTGGCTCAGGGAGCTCATAGCTGTTTACTGTAGCATCAAATTTCGTTGCAGGTACTCTTGGAGGTAAGGTAGACTCTTGTTTCGCTGGAATCTCCTTTTTGGGAACAAGCAAAAAAAAATCCGATCAATCTCATTAGTTTCGAGAACAGCTGTAATACATTGAAAATGAGGGACGTATCGCGTACGGAGATGATGTTCCCTTAGCTACTCGTCCCACGTACACGAACTAGGCCTTTGGGGCCGGAAGATGGCGCGAGGTTCCGTGTTTCGAATTCGCAAGTGCAGGACTGCGCACAGACGGACGGCGGGAGACCCGGGTATCATTCCGTGAAGTTTGACCTGTGTAGCCGGGCGGCCGCAGCGTCCTGTTTCGTATCAGCACAAGCGACCGAAATGGGGACGAACTTCCTCCAAGTTGACGCCCGCGGAAACTCGGATTAGAACTCCGTAGTTAGTGGAGTTTGTAGAAAGATATTGAAAGCTTGTGATGCCAAGATCTGTGAGGGATTTAAAGTCACGGTACTGGTCATTGTTTCCCTCCCTGCCAACCTCCCCTCGATTATTCTGTCTCAGATGTCGAACACAACACTGGTTATTCCTGACACCCTACGGTCCTGGCCATGGCCCCGTCAGATTAACCCTCACTATCTCGCCTGCAAGGAGGAATCGTCAGCATGGTGCGAAGCATTCGGCGCTTTTGACCCAAAGGCGCAGAAGGCTTTCAATCGATGCGACTTCAGTGAGTGAATGGATTGATTGTGAGGCAGTTCAACTGAGTCTGCCGAAAGATTTGCTGGCGTCCCTTGCGTTTCCCCTGTTGAATAAAGGTAAC
Organism: Mycena vulgaris; assembly: GCA_029204335.1. Taxonomy (NCBI): domain Eukaryota; kingdom Fungi; phylum Basidiomycota; class Agaricomycetes; order Agaricales; family Mycenaceae; genus Mycena; species Mycena vulgaris. The sequence continues at coordinate 194,572 of JARGYA010000219.1, forward strand.
GTCCACGTAGAATCTTCGTCTTGAATGTTTCTGATCAAATATGTCCAGAGGGATGCAGAGTCGGATGCGATTTGATGAATCTCTTCTTCGTCATCGACGAGCATACCGATGTGGCGGAAACCGGTACCGCCCGCGAGCAAGCCGACGTTGTGATGGATGCACTCAGGAATCCACACACACCGCGGCCTCGAAACGAATGGGTCGGAGGTGAAGTCACTAGACAGTGAGTTATTACCACCGGTCACAGATTATCTCTCAGCGTGAACCGCAGGTTCTGGCTGAACGCTATGAAGACAGCAACCAGTTCCTCTCAGCGCCGTTTCATTGACACTTTCCAGTCCTACATGGACTCCGTGGTTCAGCAGGCTGATGATAGGAACTCCGCTCGGATCCGCGACGTCAAGAGCTACTTTGAAGTGCGCAGGGACACGATCGGAGCCAAACCATCCTTCGCCATCTGCGAAATACACATGAATCTCCCCGACGCGGTGATCACTCACCCAGTCGTGGTGAAGTTGACCAATTTGTGCATTGACGCCTTGGTAATTGGTAATGACCTCTGTTCTTACAACGTCGAGTGAGTCGCTTGTGAACACTCCATGACCCAAACTTACTTAAATGGCTCGCAGGCAAGCGCGTGGAGACGACGGCCATAACCTGGTTACAATCGTCATGCACCAATATCATCTGAATGCACAGCAAGCGATGAACTGGATTTCGAACCTCCACGACGAAATTGTCCAGGAGTTCCTTGATTCCTGGAATTCTCTGCCCACTTTCGGGGGCCCTATTGACCGTGAAATCAGAACATATGTGGACGGTCTCGGGAACTGGGTGCGAGCAAACGACGCTTGGAGCTTCGAGGTAGGTTGTTCTCCTGCTTGAGAGCATATACTCACAGATGAACCCAGAGCGAGCGTTACTTCGGTAAAGAGGGCCTCAAGATTCAACGCAGCCGCATGGTGAAGCTGCTCCCAAAGATGAATGGTCACCATTCGTACGTGTCGGCTTGATGTCGACGCCCACATTGACACCGGCAACATCGTTGCCAGTGGCGGTGGGAGACGCTTGGATAGATTCAGTTCAGATAGCATGTAGAAGACCACCTGAAAATAGAGATTTGACAAGGATATTGAACCCCAGAAAGGAAGACGGGCAGAAATTAAAAGAATTAGGGCGGAGGCACAAGGCGGACGAGGTGGCTGTACACTTCGTGATGCCTTCCCACGGCAGGACGGCCCGAGCTCGGCCGAAGTCACACGGGACCAACACGGGACGTTTTTCTTTTAAAAAAAACACAAGTATATTTGACCCGTGCCTTTGGCACGGTAGTTCGCACATGGCGGATTCCGAGCTCGCCCGCACACGGCGGATTCCGAGAGAGGCGCCGCACTGCCGCTCGCTAACGCTCGCGGCGCGCGGCGCCTCCCGTGGGATGGCGTGGGGAAATGCATGTGACTTATCAGGTGACTTATCAAAAAAAAAAGCTGTGCTCGTTCAACGTTGTCTCTTCATGTATCCCACGCAGAGTGGATTCCGAGCTCGCCCACACACGGCGGATTCCGAGAGAGGCGCCGCGCGCCGCGAGCGTTAGCGAGCGGCAGTGCGGCGCCTCCCGTGGGATCAGGTGACTATATCAGGTGATTATATCACATGACATTATCAAAGTGGCTGTGTCCGTCGTCTCTTCTTATATAGGATTTTCAACACAAATAAGCTCGGACAGGAGGGGAGTAAATAACACCGGAGTTTGAGGCAAATTTTCAGCGGCCAATACCCGGCCAATACGAGGTGTTTCAGCTGAATATCCATCGAATATCGCCCAAATAACCGCCGTCCAGTATTCGGCCGATTTGGGCTGTTTTGGCTGCTGTTTCAGCCGAATACTGGTTTGGTATTAGCCAGATATTATCTTGGTGTTTTCAGCCCTGTAGTTCTGTTCCACAGAATCCAATATATCTCATTCACTGTATACTACAACATCGCTATCGAGCTACTACCACGGTAGGTTAGCCCTCCAGCGACCTGGCGCACGAGTATGAGCGCATTTCTCCCACCACAGGTGCTTTCCCTTCCCCAGCGTGTACACCTCTACCTCTCACTGCACAGTCGTCGGCCGCCGTACTTCCCAGATTCCCCGGTGTCGGTGTCAGCATTGCCCTGGACACGGGCGCCTGTGACTCCCCGTCGGTCTTATAAGTAATGGATGTCAGGCAGGCGAAGGGCAGTACGTACTGCGATGCTCGACTCCACTCGTTCATTTGACCTTCACGAATGCAGTAAACACGTATAGCGCAACGCGACGGTTCTGGGATATACCGTTAGCAAGGGCCCAAACAAGATGTGTAATGTACGCACCGCGATGCCGCTTCGATGCCTTCGCCAGCAGACGCGCTGAAGCCCTCATCCACGTGATTCCTACTCACCGCGAACCCCCATTCTCATGCGCCGCGGCCTCACGCGAGTCAAGCGGGACGCCCTCCTTCGCCTCGCGCGCCACATCGTTCGACGCCAGGGAAGAAGAGGCGGAGTCGGCGCACATGATGTTGAGGGACGCAGCGTTCGTCCTGTGAGGACCATCGCGCACGAAGGGATTGCGGGTTCGCCTCAAAGTTTAGCTGGAGACTGCCGGTGCAGGCAACGAGTCTCGGGCGGCACGAGAACGCGACGACCCCAGGAGGTCTGTGTTTGGCGCAGTTCTGTCAGTGAGGGGACAATAGCGACACTCACCTATCCGTGACCGTCACTGACCCTCCCTCGCATGCCAGATACCGACCATAAGGATTGTTGAGTGCGCTGGAGGGTGAGTTTGTGGCGTTATTGAAAACCGTCTTCCTGAGCCCAATCTTGAGGTGTTTCCGACGAGAATGGGGTATATGATGGGAGAGCATGGTAGAAGGTAATTCCCGGAGCTGGGGGGAGGGCGACATCACATTGGCGAGCACTGGCTGCCTCGTCAGCGAGGGGATGGTGGTGAGCGAAGAAGCCGTATTCTGCCGGCGGAGTTTGAATGTTCGGAAACCTCCGACCGGCGGCTACCCAAAAAATCGCGAAGTCCTCGTCGGGAGATTAACGAAGGTGGTCAATATGTAGACAATATTTGTTCAATACGTAGTGTTCTAGATAAATAACAGCGAGCTGATATCCCGAATGATATTCGGCCAATATTTGGCCGAAACACCTCGTATTGGCCGTGTATTGGCCGCTGAAAATTTGCCTCAAACTCCGGTGTAAGTCACATCCTTGATGCTGAATGCTGTGAGGTGAAACATGAATCCCTGCCATTTTCGAAGGCTGCCCGATTTCGGATGGATGACGCGAAGCCTTGATCAAACGTGAATTTCGCCATAGACCGAACTCATGAGGTCTGCAATGCTTCATGCCGAAGCCTGTCGAAACAAATTAAGAAATATCTTGTGACCGGAGCTCGGCGTCTGAAGTCTGTGACGACTTTCATCTAACCAGGTGAATCAGAACTGAGTCAGACCTTTCAAAATACCGGGGCCCGGCCCTGGTCTTGGACTTTCCCTGGCTTCTATGCAATGACACATGCATCGAGGACGAAGCAACACTGATTAGAGAGCATCGTGTCGTAACGCGAATTGACGTTGCAAACGAGCCCGATACATCGGCCACATCACATCGTGATGTCAGGTTGACCGGGATAGTAATCGGTCTTCCCTTGCTTCTTCAAGATTTCAACGCCGCCTCATACCGCCCGGATATCCAGGCCACAGTCCCCGTCTCCGGGGCCACCGAACGCAGTGAATCCCGTAGGACAACTGCCACTGGTGCATCCCCGGCCGAGATGCGGCATTTTATGCCAGGGTGCTGTACTTGCGCATCATGGAGTCCTTTTCATCTCTCTATTGACCACAACACATTTGTACAATATTCATTCTGTGACTGCCTTATTTTCACCGTTCAAGCTCCGTGCATAGGTATCCGTAGAAAAAATCGAGGTACTACCCTATCTCCAGCACGCGGGTCTGCGTTCACACGCGGTAGAGTGAGTCCGAGGACCGAAACAAAAACTTTACAGCGACGCCTAAGCCCTGGCTCCGTTGCGTACGGGCGGCCAGGATAAAGGGCGGGAAAACCAGGCAGGATTTGCACGCGACCGCACACGTGATGACCGATCAAGTTTCAACTCCTCAAATTCAGTTGCGTTTCTGTACCAATGCATCGAGGGCTCAATCTATAAGAAGGAGCAAGCTGAAATTCATGTGGCTAACTTGTCTGTCAAAGTGAGGAAGAAGCCAGCTGGACTACTATCACGCGCTGGGAACCTGGCCACCTTAGTGTTTTTGGCTGATTAGCAGCTCCATACGGCACCTTTCCTAGAGCCTGAGAATTTTAAATGGATGAAATACATCCTGTGAACATGCGGAGCCCACTTGGGCCAATTTTGGTGAGGTTTTGAGTGCTTAGCGAATTCTTTTCCGTCGGAAGTCCCGAAAAGACAGTTGACGGGATACCTGGCCACCCGTGAAATTTCAGCAGTGCTGGCTCAAATGATACCTCTGTGAGGCAGAATATGTTCTGGGGACCTAAATGCTCTATTGTAGACGTCTAAACATTACATCTGAGATGCACGAGCGGCGGGACCCACATCGTTGATTAAACGAGGGTCGCGCGCGAGGTAGAGGCCGAGGTTGGCCCAAATAAGTTACAGGACGGTCCATAGGAAGTAGATGAACGTACCTGGATGGGCGGTTTCACTCTCGGGTCGCGTTGTTGAGAACCCGACATTTAGACATTGTTACCAAGGGAAATCGGGCGACCAGAGAGACATTGAAGAAATAAAATAACGAACCACATCTAAAATAAAGCTCCGTGGATCACCAAGGTCCATGCCAAGTGCTAGACCTGTAGCTTCAAAGGGTCGCTTGCTAGACGGTCTGTCGCGGTGTGGTCATTCAAGTCGCTTTGCAATCATTTATGGGCTGCATGACAGCAGGAGTGAAGCTTTAGAAGTGAGTGTATGATCGGGGGAAATCCCGAGATTATGGAAGAAGAGTAAGCCCTGGAAGTCGTTGATTGGCAAGAATTGGTGAAGAAACGCGTCGAATGGCCACTCGGAGTTAAGAAAATGATGTTCGCACCCTTCGGCCCGCGATCAACCGCGCCACAGCTGTCGATCAGCTCATCAATTTGCCCCTAAGTTTGGTACAGACCCGCGCTGGAGGTCATAGTCCATCCCCCAAGTCCAACCACTTATCATTCTATGATATTAACGGTTATATTTTTCAAGTGGCCAGGTACCCCGTCTGGCCAGGTAGGCAATCAGCGATAGTAGAGATTTAAATTCAACTTTGATTGTGACCACTGAGAGTTGGCTCTGTCTCTCTCGATATCGAAGCCAAATCGCAAACGACGAAGATGTCCGGTTTCAAATCTAAAATGGTGGGGATCCGATGCGAGAGGAGGATTCAAACCGACGCAACACTCAGGGAATGCCCATTCCGCGCAGAAGTTTGTGTGGAAAAGACGATGTTCTAAACTACAACAGTGTATGCGTGTAAAGGATCGGAGTAGACCGAGTGAAACCGGCCCAGTAGATGCAGAAACCCATAAGCAGTCACGAGGAGAGGACACATGATCGGATTCAGAATCATCTAATCCGGATTTAAGACTGGGGGCTGCGAATGAAGGGTTAGAGAGAGGGATACGGCACGGGAAGGGGATGAATACACGGGGGTAACGCTGGTAGCGAGGCCTGGAAGGAACAGGCTCGGCTCGGAGTGGAATGCCGGCTCACAAAGGGGGCCTCGTCGTCCATGGGTGGTGAAGGTGAGTACGAGATAGACGTTAGACGCTCAATGCCGTGCCCGTGTTCTAGATTGACCTCAGAGCTGTCGTATGGAGGGAGCTGGGTGCTCGTGACATTTGGGAAGTCCAATGTGAAGAAACACTTGCACAGCAATTAATACAGCAGTGAGGCGATAAGGTGTCTGAGTTGGCTACACCATCCCCGCCCCAGGTCCACACGCAGAGTGGCGTCACCGCCCCGCGACACCCTGATTCGTACCACGTGTCCTAGCCCGGCCATGCACCGCACGTACGCCATCCCCGATCCCACCACGTACGCCATCCCCGCCCCACGCGCCCTCCCCACCGTCTACCGCGGCCGAAGCGCACGAGTACGACGTCCCTCCTCGTTTGCGCACATCCACAGAAAGGGACCGGAGCGCGTCCCCGCCTGAATGGTGCTCCCCCCACCACAGAGCACCACGGGCATGTGCCACACAGGAGGCACACCGCCCTGCCTCTGGACGAAGAGCACCGTCCCATAGAGAGGAAAGATGACCCTACTCGCTTGCCGTGCATGTACATACACGCCGGGGCAGAGGAAGCGGTCCTCCCTCGAATTGCGCGCGTTCCCGTCCCCGCCGCACAGCGACACGTCTGACGCCGCGCGCCGTCCTGGGGACGAAGCGCGATTAGATGCAGAGAGGAGGGATGCGCAGGACGTCCCTTGTCGCGCGGAGACGCCGGATGCCGCTCCTCTATCGGTGAGTATCAGCATGGGGGATTACGCGCGCGGGGGGAGGACAAGTGCAAAGGGAGTAGAAGCGCGCCGATCTTGGTACAGACGATGAAGGTCTCGAGGACGGTATTGGGAATATCCCGCCTTCATCCACGCGCGCGCTGCTGTCGCACGCCCAGCACAGAGCCCAGCGTAGACGGGCGCGACATCGGGGCCGTATCGCTGGTGATCCTTCCGGATCCGGGGAGAACGAAAGAGGGCCTTACGATAGAGGCCACCGTGGCCCAGCGAGCTGGCGTGTCCATCTAGTCATCCTGAGCGTCCCGACTGCGCGGATTCGCAGCGTCGTCCCTGCTGAGCTTGATCGTCTGCGGGAAGCCTGCGATCATCTATATGAGCGTCGAGGCGCGTGATAGAGGATGCATACCTTGTAGCCACCGAGTGTAAGTACAGATATCGATATTTTGGCCCCGGAGCTTGACGCAATGGTATGCGCATGGACCCAATCATTTTCAGGATTGCATCCACATGAGCGTCGAGCCGAGGGATAGAGGATATACACGCATACTTTCAAGCCGTCGACTGAGGAATGAGATTGGCCTTGACGTGGTGGCATGGACACTCATTTTCAACGAGTTTTATCTTCAGGAGTCTTAGCCGCAGCTCTGGAGTCCTAAAACGGGCATTTCGTTCTATCCTGCCGCGGGATAACTTTAGCTGGACAAACGAAAAGACGAGTTACTGGAATGAAATCGGCGCTGGGATCAAGTTACTGTGGGACACCATCAGACTAGTCGCCTTAATATCGGCGACATTTAAGCTAAGCCGCATTTGCTGGATTCGAGGAAAGAGCGCGGGAGGAGCAAGAGGAGAAGGCTGAGGAGGGCGAGAGAGATGATTTCCTTTTCAGGTTTCGAGGGAAGTGGAGGCAGATCCAGGAGGCGGCGGCAATGCAAATGGAGGACTCACGCCCAGGTGAGCGCCTAGAGGAGCAGTGGCACACGAGCCTGTAAACAAAAGAGAAAATCAGTAATGTCAAGAAGATGGGGAACGCGGGACGCATCGAGGGTGGAAGAAGAAAGCCGCGAGGGTTTGGGATATCGGCGTGGCGAGCTCGCGGAGCAGCGCCCGCGGTAGGAGCGCCGCAAGGATGCTGGAGAAGAACAATCCCTGCAGATAAAGCGCTCCAGCGACATGGTCGGTGTTTATTGCACAGTTCATAATCTGTACAGGAGATCAACTCACACAGCCAATCCTCTGAAGAGCTACACGTTCAGGGCTTTCCGTGCACGGATTTCACCGCAGGGATTGCACCTTCAGGGCTTTCCATGCATGGGCTTCACCGCAGTGATTTGAGGGCAGTGGAGGCGGTTGAGTGCAGCAGGATTCCCGGGCCGGAGTTCGCCGGAGTCCGCCGTCCGTCGGACTCCGCATCATTCCTATAGCTCCAGCGTTCTCTTTTTCGTTGCCGTCTGCTTCAAAGTTCACATTCAAATTGTTGATTGCATGATGGCTGCGGCCCAGACCCGCCGACCTCTCGTCCCCCATCTCGATTCAGCACTGATTTGAATTCTACCTCAGCAAAATTTGCTGTCTATGTCGATCCTAGACTCCTAGTATGCGCCTCACAATTCGAAAGCGCGGGGCTCTCAAAGTACACCCGCATTCAACTCAGAACTGATAATGATGATCTAACGCGAGTAAATCAGGGGACTTGGGCATACTGTGAGTACTGAATCCCACGCAGGACTTCGATTATTATTTCCTCGACATCTTGCCCATCTGCATCCGTCTCTGATTTACGCAATGGCATATAATTACATCGGAGCCTCGCATGCTAAAATCTATGCATGTGTCTATCTTCTGCCAGAGCTTATCCAACGTGTAACCGCCGTTTTGTTCCCACACCTGTGGTTTTTCAGCGTGGCGGCCGACGAGAACGCTTTTAAACACGCAGTGCAACCCCACTCGCAGACCCGCCCGTGCTGCGTCACCTCGTGCCGCAGACGATCGTGTTTACGTGAGAAACCCATCGTGCAGCCCATGGTGCATGGGAAGTATTTATGAGACTTGGGTTCGCGTGGCTTGACATTCCTCGATGGTTTGTGCGGGCGGGCGAGGTGTCCAGTGTGTGAAGCGTCGGGGGTTCCCAAGCTAGGCGGCGAGCCACTCGGAAATGAGAATTCGGAAGGGGAGGGCTCTGAAAATGTGCTGGGCGTCATGACAGGACTGTCTTCTGTGAAAGAACCGGTATACTTGAAATTGGACACATCAAAATCGGAATTGAGGGCTAGTCTGAGTTGAGAAATCGTCGGGTACGCAGGAATTAAATGCCCACGATCGATTAGAGCATAATCCATACTGTCCGGCAGCTCGAATAGGGAGTCGAATGTCCCAAAAGGAAGCGCTGGAATAAACGTGAGTGGAGCTGTTTGAACGTGGCATACATAACCGACCAAAAGCGGTGTCGAGTGTTTCCTCGTTTAAGTGACTGCCCGAGTTCCCAGACGTGGACAGGGTGAGGGTTACCCCGGTCGAATCGCGGAGAGCCTTCAGGTGCAACTTCATTCCGCTCTCCGGCTGAATGTTGGCAGCCATATCCGCAACATCCACGGGGGCCATGTGGAAGGCGAATGTCCCATCGGTGAGCTCGACCTTGAATGACACCACCATTGTTGACAGACTTTCAATTGATAGTATGAGGGCCATGAGTTGGAGATCTAGGGAGGGAGCCACGAAAACACGCTTCCTCTCAATAATTTATGTTCCTTATTGACAGTGGCAACAATGGGAATTTTCTTCGCGTTGCGTTCCGAAATGCTGGGCCTCAGCGCATCACTGTTTTAATTGAATCGGATATTCCACGACGTCCTGCTTCGAGATCTTCCCTGAGTCTATACTAGAAGAATAGGACTCGGCCGATTGTCCGTACCGAATCTGCGATCAAGCTCGGCATGCCTCGGCACACTGGGGGAAGGCTCAGACCCCTCCCTCTTCACTGGCGCTGCCCTTTTCGCTGGCACGGGGTCTTAATATCATTATTTTCACAGCTAATTATGTATTTTTCAATTACATCTTCTCGCCGGTGGGCCCGCTGCGCGGAGCTTTAGTCTGGCACTACCTTAACGGAGCTTAAATATGTCTGATGCGAACATGTCCGAGGCCTATTGTTGATCGTTAAGCGACGCTAAGCAAGCGAGCTAAGAGAACCCTATCATCGCGCGTTGATTGCGCGGGTCCTATTCTCCTCGTCGATAAGCACTCATCTTCCCTTCACCCCGTTTCAGTTAAGCTCTACGCTGGGTCAGGACCCTGGTAGGCACAACCCGAATCTCTGTTGAGGAGGGCCCGGAATTTAATATTATTGCACATGACGGCTAGAGCATCAGGTTGTCGTTCTATTCCCGCCTACACTTACTCGTTTCGTGAGAGGATTTCTATGTATTTCTGTCGTATCGTTCGAGGGTTAGACGGCTGTAGCATACATTTAGGCTGATGTATGTAGGTACAGCACCCGTACGTTCCTCAACGGGACCACTGCGGTATATATCCTCCTCCTCCTCCTCCTCCGTGGGTCGATTTCGGCTAGGCAGCCGGGCGGGCCTGGTCGCGGACAGATATTCAAGGGCAATGTCCTCTGATTGTCTCTCTACAACTTTGGTGTTCCGAGGCCAGTAGCCCGGCATCGAGCCCCAGGAGGCAGAGTTGAGCCTACTCTTCTTACGTGAGGGTGACGGCATCCCTAAGTCACCACGATCGCGGGTAGACACATGCTTCCTGACCTCGGCTCGTCATCCGGAAGCATTACTTACGGTACAAACGACGCAGTAACGACGCACCGAGGAGGCAGGTTGTGTACGAGTGTCAAGATTTTCGGAAACAGCTGTAAATTCTGTCACTCGGCTACAATTGAGATTGATATATATATATTGTGGGCTCATCTTACGAACAGGCCTCGGTGACTGAAGAGTAACCGCCCATTCAGTGGGCTGCTTAATTGATTTCATGATTTCTCTCAGCGTTCTCTCAGCGGTACGGGGTAAACCTTTAAGGCGTTAAGGAAGGCTTTCCGAAGACCTTTTACCTCACTCAATAATCTTTCGGACTTGCAACTCCCGATCAGACAGATTTCATCCGATGACGCTCAGGTAGATTAGAAGCACAGACATCGGACATGACCACCAGTGGTGTCGAACAAGTGCTGAGAGACCCACGGGTTCTCAGTCTCTATCCCAGTTTTTGCTGATGTACGGAGCGTGAGGGGTTAGCACCATTTTCAGTGGGAGTCAGAACCCCCATGGTGCGCGCCAAAGATCGTTACACCGCCCGAGACCGCCCGGATATTCATTAGACTGTTCTGATTCGTGCGGCTACGTTCTTGGGGTTCGTCTAACCCCGGTTTCAACTTTTGGGGCTGGTTTTGACGGCGCCAAAGATGTGGAAGAGACAAATTTTCGCAACATCTTTGGCTAAGAGAGGCCACTGTACTGACTACCAGGAAACTGAGAACCCAGGATGGACTGTGGAAATTAGCCCCAGGCTGGGGAACTTCGCTGTAATCCGGTAGCGTACATGTCTGTAAGTACACTACTTTTGTACTTTTCCTCTGCTGCAACCGTTACCCAGAGCCCATCCGCTACCCGGACACTGTACTGGTTTTGTCGCCCAAGCTATGGTACTGTAGGTAGTGACCGAGCTCGCAACAGCTCGCACAGCTATGTACAGCCACTCCAAATCCAACATGGACTCAGAATTCGATAGAGCAATCAAGACATCGGCTTATGTGTGACTCTGCTGCAGTTGAATATCAATGAGGTGCGGTGAACGCCGAGGGAACTACGAGGTCGAGGAGAAGAAGCGCGGCCGCATTCGGACGACGGCAGTCGGTCCGGGTGGCCGGGTCTAGGCCTTCCCTCGTCGCATCTTGTTCCCCCCCACCCCCCCACCCCCCATATCGTCTCGCCTGCGTCTCAACGGGTCGCATTGAGTCCACCGAGTCATCCAGCGCAAACTGAGACCGAACAGCTTGTATTTCTTCAAGTTACCCCTGCTACACCGCCATTCGGGCCTTTATTTCTAAAATATTTGGCCCGAATACTTCTGAGATATCATGTGAAATATGCTGAAAATATTAATAGAGACATTCTGACCACATTTGCCGCACAACATTCCCAGAACGTTTGACTAAGGTTCTAAAAATATTCCGCACATATATATTTATGGCCCAGTGTCCGCACAAAATTAGCCCACAGCCTTTCGGTCTTAATCTGAACATGCTTCGGTATGTTCTGAGTAAAAGAAACTTGAACGTCACAGTGGTTGCGTCGGCGTCGAGTCCCTGCAAAGTGATTATCTGGTTTTGCACTGTAAGTTGAAGCAAAACACCAATTTTTTCCAGAATCATGAAGCATGAACCCGGGAACATATGCTATTCAGAGATGTGGTCTGCTTGCTGGTGCTCAAGGTGCTGGCAAACAAGTGCGAGAAATTCGGATCAAAGGTCCGTGCGCGGTTGTTTGTGCGAGCATCGTCGATCATGTGCGCGTTGCTTTTCCTTTCCCCACCCTACCACTTGTCCGCCAACCTCCTCACACACACCCGCAGCACCCTCCTCCGCCTTTTCTACCACCTCACCACTCCGGGGATCAGTCCCGTCTCTGTCGCCCACAACCAACCTGAGTATCCAGCCGCGCATCACCTTTACTGCGTGCATGACCTATTCAAGGCCATTTGCACCGGTGCGGTTCCTCCCGCCGCACGCCGGCGCTGCAACCCATGGCAATGTAGTTCACCCTTGGCATAACCCGCAACTTCTCCTCGGGGGGTCCGATCTTCCAGCAGCTCGCGTACAACATCCATCGTGCCCCCTTCAAGATGATACTTCAAGTCACACCTCAAATCTCAAGGCCTGAAGACCGACTGGACCTCACAGGATTAAGTATAGACGGGGCCCCATATATTCAAGTCCCTTCAAAGCCGCACACTGCACAGCACATTCTGGTGCCTCAAATTTCAAGACTCTGGCAACTTTCCCAAGCCCCGGTTTCAATATGGCATTCAACTCGCTCAAGTTTCTGTGCCGCAAGTGTGAACCTTCTTGACTCCTCATCACGTCCGTCAAACTGCCGCTGCCGGATATGGCCACAAGGCCACTGACAGAATGGACTTCCCATCGCACATCCAACGGTACGTTTCCCTGTCCCTCGTTCCAGCAACTCCGTCTCCGTATTCTTTGCAACATTCATCCCATCTTACCTTGCCACCCGATATGTCGCGTACTGTATTATGTAGTCTGAAAAATACAATCTTTGACTCGAATGCGACCATTTTGCAATTGTTGTGTCCCAGATTTAGTTGACATCCAGTGCAACATGGTAAAATTGTTAGTTCCAACATCTGAGAAACATTCACTCTCAGAAAAGGCTTGTGGGATTGACGATGTCATATTTTGAGAATGTTTGAGCAAGCTTCGACAAACATTGGTCATGAAATATTTTTAGGACATCTTTTACAAACGGTGGTGTACTCCCTTTCGGGCTTCCTTCACAGTGGGCCTCTTCTCTGGGATCGACTGTCACTCAAGCGCCGCCTCATTTCTCTGTCTTTGCGCAAGCCCGATGCAGCTTCCAAGAAATCTGCGCCCCAGTTTCTATGCCTTCAAATCAGCTATTGACTGTACTCTTTCCTCTGACTCGACTTCTCTCTTGGACGGAATCGTTCTCGCACTCGCTGCCCTACTCCAATATGTCATTGGACTAACGGATTTCACTGCCGCTCGCCGTCCGTGCTCAGCGATAGCCATCTCGACCCCAGTACCCGACGGTGACCTCAGTATTTGAATTCCCAGGCCGCGGTATGTTACGTGATCCTTTCCAGTTCTATTCACAATCTATTTCGAATTCACAGGCGACCCCGAGCCGTAACGCTCTGGCCCGCCATTCAGCATCTTCACCAACTCGCCAAATCCCTTATCCCCGTCTGCCCCTGATGTCGACGCCCGGTGCAACCCCGTGAACGACACGCCATACCGACATATAATCGTTTGTCCAGCGAGACCGCCCGTCTGCTCAGATCAATTCCCTGAGCAATTGAGCAATGGTGAGCTACTTACAGCTAAATAACCTATGGAACTATGAAAAAATCCGCTCTGTAGACATTTTTTGACCCTCAACTACGTTGTGCTATATCTCAGGGGGGTAAGGGGAGCTCCTTCGGCTGCGTTGCGCGTCAGATCAATCCTACATGTTCCCTGATATACCGCGGGCCTCGGCATATCACTGCTTTTCCTGAGGTCATATCTCGAGATTAGTGACCCTGCATCGAGCTCCAGGAGGCAGAGGGAAGCGAGTTGAGCCTACGGCATTTTACGCGAGGGTAACGGCCTCCTCGGTTCGGCATGGTAGTGTTGAACCCTCGGTACATTCATCCCTCTCCTATGTATAGCTCTACCAGAAATGTGCCACGCGGCAAGTTTTGATTATGGAGCTTCCGATGTCGAGATGGGAGTCAAGATGGTCCATCAGGCGCCATCAGCGGCATCCGTCCCGGAATCTTTCCGTATCTTCTGGGATATGGACATAATCGATGTTTTCCCTCGTTCCGGCCACTGATTCCGTCCCTCTCACTTCGTCTTCGTCCCGGCTGCCATCTGATTCCCCCACAACTGCATCTGTCGTGATTTATGTTCCAGCTATCAGGGCACTCAATGCAGTGTATCGGGTACGAAATTTCTGGGCCACCTGGGCGACCGTACCAGCGACGAATTCGTCCGTAGCACTATCATCAGATAGCGCGGATGCTGCTTCTCATTTGACGCGCCCGGAAACACGGGAAGGTGAGCCCGGAGGCTTGGGGGCGCGCTCGTTTGCGTTTCGCGTCCGCCCTGCTCTGTTTAGACCCAGCTCTCGGCCGACCGCCTCTGCGCCGAGGAGGCATGGGCTAGTCCGAAAGAAAGAATGGAATGAAGTTGTAACGACTGCTGGATGGCAGTAGGAAATGGAGCTTCAGGCGGAGTTTGAAATCGAGCCGGACAAGTCAATAATATTGACTGCATTTAAGAAAAATCTAGTTAGGAGCTGCCAAGGTCTGTTGAGGTGCTTTCGATGTAAACTTGGCAAGCTTAGCGAAAGTCTGTCGTCGTGTCGATTGTATAAGTATTTCCACCCCGAACAGCGGCAGCCGAGGTCTGCCGAACCCGGCTAGCCGTGAAAAGGTACAATCGCTTCACCCTCTGCACAAGGAAGTCTAGATAGTCTCCGCTCACTTGGACTAAATTAGTTTAAGTTTGTCTAAACGCAGTGAATGCACGCATTATAGCTGTTTCCGAAAACCTTGAGACGCGCGCTTTATTTTGCCAGCGCCGAATTTTTTGATCGATGCTAAGGATTACCCGTTTGGGTGTTGCCGAGCCTAACCGAGGTCAGCCGAAGCGCCAGAATTTGTCACTCCGTTCAGTTTTGTCTGGCCGCCCTTCGCGTCAACCGATGCGCCTTCCCTCACCTCTTTTGCAACTGGACTTTCCGGGCAGAGCACATTGAGATTACATTGTGTGTGGACGTCGCAGAATTTTTGGCCGCTGGCAGATGTCTAAATATAGCTGATCCGACGCCAAATCTGGTAATCCTTAGCATCAATCAAAAAATTCGGCGCTGGCAAAATAAAGCGCGCGTCTCAAGGTTTTCGGAAACAGCTGTAATTGACGTGAAATTAAGCGTTCAAGGAGATAATTGCTGTAAAACGAACCGGGAACAGAAAAGGGAACTCAAAAAGGAGCCATGAACAACCTCAATCAGGGCGTTCTAAATAACGCAGGTCAGCGGACTTTAAACATCCAGTAATGACTGAACCCCGTCCTACCTCCCGTTGGTATTTCTTCGAAACATCTTCTGCATCTCCATTCGGAATCAAACGGACTCTCTGCCACGGTCTAGGTAATCTCATGAAGGAGTTATGTGCATAAATGATTCTAAATATACATGTCTACGATGTATATGCCCAGTTTCCGTCAAACTTTATGCCCTGTGCATCTCCAAGTTTCCCGCATTTGTGGTTCTTCTGCGTGGCCACCGACGATAACACTTTTAAACACGCAGTGCAACCCCACTCGCAGACACGCCCGTGCTGCGCCCCCTCGTGCCGCAGATGATCGTGTCTACGTGAGACACCAATCGTGCAGGTCATAGTGCAGGGGAACGATTTGCGAGATTTGCGAGACTTGGGCCGGCGTGGCCCGACATTCTTCGATGGTTCGTGCATGCCGGTGAAGTATCGGGTGCGTGAAGCATCGGGGATTCGCTAGCCGGTGACCCACTCGGCGACGGTGCGTCAGCACAGGAGAGCTTTGAGAATGAGCTCGGCGTCGTGACTGGACTGTGCCTTGTAAAACGACCGAGATGATCGGGCACATCAGAATTGGAATTGAGCGATATTCACAGTTGAGAATGGATGGCAAAGCAGTAATTTCATGCTCAAAATTGAGTAGAGAATAATCGAGGCTGTCCGGGAGTTCGAATAGGGAGTCGAATGTTCCAGGAGGAAACACTCAACGAAACGTGAGTGGAGCCGTTTGAACGTGGTTCAGAGAGCCTACCGAACTCGGCGTCGAGTGTTTCCTCGTTTAAGCGACTGCCCAAGTGATTAGACGCAGACAGGGTGAGGGTTACCCCGGTCGAATCCCGAACGGCCTTCAGGTGCAGTTTCATCCCGCTCTCCAGCTGAATATTGGCGACAATATCCATAGGGGCCACTTCGAATGTCCCATCGGCGAGCTCGACTTTGAACGAAACCGTCATTATTGACAAGCTTTCCACCGATAGTGTGAGGGCCATAAGTTTAGATCCGGGGGTGGAGCCACGAAAACACGCTTCCCTTCAATAATTTACGTTCCTTATTGCCAATGGGATGTCCTCCGCGATGGTTACTTCCGAAATACCGAATTTCCCCACACGGGGCCCCGGTATGGTGAAACCCGGCCGACATGCTGAAAAACCGGGTTTGCAGCGTTGTGATGGGTTACGGCAACTTGAAGATGGAACGAGACTCAGGGCGGCATCGGTCTTAACCACGTACACGCCGCAGTGAGTGTGATATGTATTCCACGCGTTCCCAGCAATGTATATTCTTGCTGACGACCGTTCTTCCAGGGATGCAACCATTTGGCTAGCTATAGGTGTAGCCACCGACACAATCATTACTGCTGTGCTGCTTGTCAAATTCTATTCGATGAGGACCTCATTCAAGGGCACCAACAAGTTACATCCCAGTATCTTCTGGCTTTTCCATCGTTGACCGGTTTGCAGTGTAATCCGAAAGTTGGTGCTCGCCGCCCTGCGCAATGGCTCCATCACCACAGCCATGACGTGAACGCAGTCGCATTCGTTCTGTTATTCGATAACTGACCGGTGATCTTTTCAGTATCGCCACTATCGTTCTCTTCTTGGCCCAGCCCAATACAAATAGTATGTGTTGGAAGAGAGTTGAATTTTCCCCACCATTTGCTTTGGCCAATATTGACCCATCTCTCCGGCTGCGGTGACCCAGATGACCATCGGTCGTGTTTATACATTGTGAGCGACTCATATCTTTCTATCGCTTCTAGCATCTACTAACCCGTCGCACAGAGGACTATTCTTGCCAACCTTAACAACCGGTCGACCATGCGCGGTGAGGACACGCAACATAGAACTAGCGAAAGAGCAATTGGGGATCCCAACACGTCTGTTCAGGTGCACATCCGTCGAGACATCGAAACACAGGGCGCCAACTCCATGCACATGCACGACCTGCAGTACGGCGTCAAGGAGCGCGAACTCAACAGCAGCGACCGGAATTCGGAGGAGGGTCGTAACTATGGGTTCGTCTGATGGGGAGAGGGCATCGTTTTTGCACATTCATTATCGGCTTCTTTGTCTTTCTCATATTCGCTCGTTCGCAAACAAGGAAAGATTGTATGGATTACAATTTTATCTATTTTCCCAATTTAGCTTTACCAGGCTTGGGCAGCGAAAACCTTCCCAAATGGTTTTGAGTCACTGTCGCAAGCAATGACAGGGTGTTTTAGCGCACATGATGCTTATGAAGACCTTTCTCGCTAGATTTATGTGAGTTGAAACAAGCACTGACGCCTCCAACGAAGGTCCTTCAAGCCCTCATCCCATGGACGGCAAAACCAGCCGCCTGTCCCGTATCGTTGACGTGTAGGACAGGGATATATTTTTTTACACTATGGGGCCCAGGCCCACGGAAAGCCTAAGGGTAATGTTATAGCTCAGCTAGGTCCCCTTTCGGAACGAATCGCTTCAACTTGGGGAGGTCTGCCGGAAGTAATAGCTAGCATCGCCCGTCCAGAAATGTACGTCTCTCCTTATTCCAGCTCAGCAATAAATCTTCCACGCCTGCAGCAGAGCTACCGCCATCTGTTTACCACATCCCGTCGCTTCGCATTTACTTTTTGACCTCGGGATCTGAATCCAGGCTCCAGCCCCGGAGCGGCGGCGGAGCCGACCGGTGTCGACGCCATTTTACTGCGTTGTACTTATTCACCCTGCGCAAATCCAATGAACTTATCATTTCCATTCGATTCGTTATGTGATTGAACATTCTGAAGAATATTCTTGTCCCGAGCAAGGTTCAGAACTTCAACATCACAGCGTGACTTGACATCAGTGACCATCATTGCAGCTTTGCTTTCAACAACATCGGGCAAATCTGAGAGAATGCACGAAGCCGCCCTGGGACTGGGAAATCTTGTTAGAAGTCCACAGTCACACGAGGGTCGCGCTGAGCAAGGATATATAAGGCAGGAACGGTACGGGGAGTACAGAGTGCGACGGGGGATAAGAGCTAGCGTATGTATCGAGACGAGGCCATATATGAGGTGATCGGTAGTCCGCAGTAAATGCGACGGAAAGGTGAAGGAACCAAGACGACGCGTGACAGGCCATATTTCAACAAATCTTTCACGGCTCTCATTTGCACTCCGTGTAATTATATAGATCTGACGGCTCCCAAACCTCAATCTCACCCCCGGTTTTTACAGACGCTCGCCAAATCCGCGGCAGCGGGGTCGCACGACAATCTAATCAGCCTCATAATCCCCGTATTCACCTACCCCGAGAGCTACTACTTCCTTCTCCTCCCTGTCATCTTTTTCCATATCGACCCCGCCGGAATTCCCAGCTCAACGCGATCTTGTGCTCTGGCGACCCCAATTCATACGACCAGACTTCAATCTGATTATCGATCTTGACGACGGGCAGCTACCTTTCCATCGTGTAGGCCAGGTGGCCGTAGATCTCCGCCTCGCGCACGAGCGGACCAGATTCCCCTCTAGACTCCATCGACTGCATACATCAAATTCTTGCACTTTTTGGCTCCTGTAACATACTGTAGCGCAGCTCACGTCACCGCTGCAACAATTCGACTGCACTCTTCGCCAAAAGATACAGTATGTACATATATAGAGCCGATAAACCAGTGCGGCTTGCGTCCGAGATCTAGAGGGATGCATAACCCAATTGCAGTAAAATTTCGAGCGCAGTGTCAGGAACATATCTAACTGGCTAAGATCGAGACACGAATGTAGGGTATTCCAAGTCGGCTGCGGATGTATCGTGACAGTAATTAGGCAGGTATGGTCGTGTCGCACGAAACTGCGGGCCACGGCGCGGTACATAGGTCCATAATGCCCTCAGAATCCGCAGGAGCGCTTGCTCGGGAGGTCGACGGCGCAGCGCCATGCACGGAGGGTACAGGGCTGGAGGGCGTGCTCTCCACGCGCGCGGCTGATGAGAGGATCGAAGTTGCACGGGACGACGTGCGCCAGGGCGCAGGAGACGCTGGCTACAGGGGACTCCTCGCAGTGCGTAGGACAATTCCCGCCCGATCCCGATCTCCGCGATAGCACGCAGCGGTACGTTGTAGGAGAAGTGACCGGAGCTGCATAGCTATTAGCGCCGCCCCGCACTGGCAGCGTGCGTCAAGACGTGCGCCGCCGAGTCGCGGGAGATGTAATCGCCGGGGAGCTGAGGGGCGGGGCGCGCGGTGTGAGGGTAAGAATCATCACGCGACGTCAATGCAACGGGATCGGAGAGCCGAGGTGGCGCGCTGGCGGGGAGCGTCAGACCGGATGCCGCATGTTAGAGAGAGGGCGGGATGGTTCCCCGGGGGAAGAGCACGGACGGGTGTAGGTCGAACCCAGCGTCGAGGACGAGGCGTGGGCGTATGATGTGGTAGACGGCGAGAAAGACGCGCGCGCATCACTACCATGCGGTCGACGACATGCACACGCACACGCACACGCACACGGATGGATCGACCATCGCTCATCGGGCCCAGGAGGCATGCCGTCACGAATCAAGAAGAAGCCGCACGTTCGGGCTGCGTCTGCGTGTGTGCGCACTGGACCCGAAACAGCTACGTCTGCTCGACACTCACGCTCTTGCGCAAAAGCGGGAGGTGACACCGTCACACCGTCACACGGGCTGGGTAAAAGTGCCGCGCCTGCCGCGGCACTGACGCGGCACTGCCGCGCAGCGTTTAACTCGGTCCACAGAGCTCCACCGGCCGAAACTAATGTTCGCGCAAGGTTTATATATTGCAATACATCATTTAGACATAAAAAAATCACAGCCAAAATTTTCCAAGTCGGGCTTAGTCGGCCCTAGACAGCCCATACTTTAGGTAATTCTTGCCCTGTATACACTTTCAGGTCAGTTGACAGGCGCTATTACATTAAGTCTCACCAGTGAAATGGGGTTCATTGAGCCCAAGAAATGAGAGTCTTACTGCAGATCTGACTGACTGGTTGAAAGTGCCGCGCCACTACCATATGACATTTACACCCAATACTGTACCCTTCCTTACAACAATTTAAAGCAAATCCTCCAGAATGTCCTAACACTCATAAACAATGACATCAACTCGTTGCAAGATCTTTGTATATTTTTTTTCATCCATTCAAGTCAATAATCATCCAGGGGCTGGTTAAAAGTGCCGCGCATTGACGCGGCGGTGGCTGTGCGATTGCCGCGGCGCTGCCGCGCAGTGTTTAATTCACTCGACAAAGGTTCCCTGGTCCCGAATTGTGATTGCGCAAGGTTTAATAGGCCCAATATATTGTTTGGACACAAAAACCCACAACCTTAATTTACTAGGCGGGCTTAGTCGGAGCCAAGTCGGACCTAACTAAGGGCTTTTTTCTCGTTAGTCCCATTGAATTATGGGAGAGAGCGACCAAAGAAAGGGAGCAGGAATCGCATCCAGCTCCACTCATAGTATAATTCTCCCTCTTTAAAAAAATAGGTGTGTCTATCCGTCTGAAACCTTTTTAAGCTCCGCCCCGAGATTACACCGAGACTTGTCCTAAAGCCAGCGACGACTTATTCTGTGTTTTCTCACACAGCCAGGAAAGGCTCTGGTATGTCTCAGATTTATTGTTCAGCCGAAATGCTGGGGCATGAAGCGCCCCAGCACACTTTTGTTCAACTTAAGACAGCGAACCAAAATATCGAATTATCCTCCTCCCTACGATGAACCTCGCAGAATACAATGTTCTGCTGCCATTCACTCATATGACCTAGACCACATCACTGGAGAAACCAGTCTGGTGATCCATTAAACATTCCAATTGCGCCTCTGGTGCCCTTGGCATGAATCATCTTCCTCAATTCTGGAACCCAGGCTCCAACGCCGCCCCCAAATAGTAGCAAATTCCCCAGTGGTAGGTACATAAATAATGTGTCCAAGCGATGTTCAGCATTCAGTCTCAATCATACAAGTCAGGCCTGGAAGTCAGTCCCTTAGCTATTTCAATTGTTTCAAAGTTTAAATACTGCCCGGTAAAGATTACAACTCCCGAATATTCCCCTCGGTGAATATTTGGAACCCCGCCGTGGCACTCTCCCTTTCCACATTGCGTGACACTGTCTCTGATTGATTAAATTCCGGGTGTACATGAACCACAGAGTTTGTAATAAATCATTGGCTACTATTGGAGATCTAATATTGCCCCGATGGAACTTCTTAATCTTCGCCCGCAGGGTCTGTGTCTCCAGTTCACCTGGGAAATCAGAGAGAGGTTGGATTAACCTTGGTCCTTTTTTGGAGGACACTGGATGTGCTTACATAAATGAAGACAAGACTCATGCACTTCATTCAAGCAGGGAGTGGAACATAGTAGACACATTTACTGTTTTGTTCAGAAATTAATCTGCTTGGTTTGTATCAATGCCCCGAGCTTGTGGTACAGTGAGTCTTGTTCCAGAAAGTCCATTGAGGTTGTAAAACATTGCCTGAACCCGGTTTTATGCGAGAGGAAGTGTATTAAAAGAGTTAGAGGGTGCGCGGCACTCTGCCGCGGCACTTTACCCGGTGGCTGTGTTGCCGCGGCACTGCCGCGCACTGACGCGGCACTGACGCGGCACTGCCGCGCATTGACGCGGCGCCGCCGCGGAAGTGCCGCGACCATACTATGACATAAAACAGACTTAAAATCCTCAAGAACAAGTCGAACTTGTCTCAAAAGCTCATTTGACACAATCAATGATTATGTATTATATTTATGGCAATACTCGAACGAATCTGA
The DNA here is from genome assembly GCA_029204335.1 of Mycena vulgaris. Taxonomy (NCBI): domain Eukaryota; kingdom Fungi; phylum Basidiomycota; class Agaricomycetes; order Agaricales; family Mycenaceae; genus Mycena; species Mycena vulgaris. The sequence goes on from JARGYA010000219.1 coordinate 216,645, forward strand.
CCTTCCAAAGAACAATTGCATGTGGTACTGACCTGTATAGATACAAACAAGCTTTGAAATTGGGCCAGTAGAGGTTCAGACACCTCCTAGTTACATATTTGCTCGAGATACAGTATTCTTACGTGGCTTAGTCGGGCTTAGTCAGGCGTAGTCGGGCGTAGGGATTGCCGCGTCAGTGCCGCGTCAGTGCCGCGGCAGTGCCGCGGCAGTGCGCGGCAGCCGCGGCATTTTCTCCTGGCCCCCGTCACACGTCCGCATTTGGATTTTGGACGAGGACTCGGAGCACTACGGGCGCGGGACGGGAAGGGACGGGGACGGGGACGGGGATGCGGGCGGGGCGGGGCGGGGGTAGGAAGGTAATGATAGGAAGGTATGGCCTCCGCCGGTCGAGTGCGCGACTTCGCGAATCACAATGGAGAGGTAGGATGGCGATCGCGGCTCTCCGGCTTAAGGCAGCGCACACGCGGAGGGGACCGAGTCGATGCGGAGAAATGCGGTGGCATGACTCACGAGCAGAACGGGCGTGAAAGGCTACTGGCAACGGCAGCGCATGCGAGGGGATCGCGTCGATGCGGAGAATGCGGTGGCACGAGCCGGAACAGGAAGAGTGTGGGGAAGGCAAAGGCAGCGTAATATGCGGGGCGCCGCACCACCGTGTGCAGAAGGCGGCGGCTGAGTAGCTGCGGAGACGCTGGCGTGACGTGGGGTGGTCACGGCGTCGGGAGGTGGCGAGCTGATGTCAGTGGTAGGGGCGACGCGGCGGGATCGTGCATGCACGCGGGGACGGGATTATGGGTGGGAGTGGGAGTGGGGGCCGGTAGTAGGTACGACGTCCGCTTTCTGCGCGGGAGAGCTACACGCTGGCGGCGCGCACATGGGGAGGTGCGCCGCATGTGGGCATGGGTGATCGATGAGAAGGCCCGAATGGGGGCGGAAAACGGAGCCTACGCTCGTCGCGAGCGGGAAAAACAGGGGCGCGCGAGGGGGATGGATGGGATGTGAGACTGTGTGGTCCATTGGGACTGCAGAGCGAGTCACCGGAGCGCCGGGCTGAATTAGCGCAGCCGTCCTCCGCTTTGCCGGAGTGAGGACCGCGGGGCAGGATCCTCCACTTAGAGGAACTGCCGCCCGACCCCACCAGGAGCGGGTCGTCGCGCGTCCCGTGCCCCAGCCCCGCACTTAAGCCACGGCGTAGATCGCCTCCGTATCCTTGACCGTGAAGGGCCGCTGCACATCGAGGTCGTCCCACGGCCTAGAAGAAAGATGCATAGTTTAGCCAGGGGCTGTTGGAGAAGCGAGGACTAACCTGTCCGCGTCTTGTCCAGGGCGCACGCGCTGCGAGGAGGATTTGACGCGTCTGGGATCGATTGCCGCCAGCGACAGGGGAGAAGCTCGAGTACGCAGATCTCAGATGATCAAAGATGTGGCAACTGAAACGGTACGAACGGATCGTATGCGTAGAGCCTACAGCTTCGATAGCGGATGAATACAGGGTGACAATGAAAAAAATCCAAGACTCGGCCGTAGAGGGTACTAACATGAGCTCAGAGGGTGGGCCAAGTATAAATGGCTGGATCGTAGAAGCGGTCAGCGACATGGCCTTGGGCTTGGGATATTGTGAAGACACACCTTAGGCAGCCGTAGCTAGCGCCACCCTCAGGCTGGGGGCTGGTCTCTCCCGCCGGAGAAGGTTGCATATTGGTTGCACAACAAGTGAATGACGACCAGAGAACAGTAGTACTGAATCCTTTACAGCAAACACAGAGCCGCAGTTGGGATTCGGAACAAGATGGCAGAACGAACCAAAGCGACTGCAGCAAGACTGCAGCGTCGATGCCAACATGTCCGGCCCGTCATTCCGACCTTTCGCTCTCGGCCCTTCATTTGAGCCGGTGATTCGATCCGCGATTGCAAACGGGCCCGAATCGGCGCCATCACATCGTGATGTCAGGTTGACCGGGATACTTAATAACCGGTATTCCCTTGCTTCTTCAAGATCGCAACGCCGCCTCATACCGCCCGGATATTCATGCCATAGTCCCCGTCTCCGGGGCCACCGAACGCAGTGAATCCCGCAGGACAACTGCCACTGGTGCATCGCCGGCGGAGGTGCGGCATTTTATGCAGGGTGCTGCACTTGTGCATCATGGAGGCCTTTTCATCTATCTATTGACCACAACACCTTTGTACAATATTCATTCTGTGGCTGCCTTATTTTCAACCGTTCAAGCTCCGTGCATAGATATCCGTAAAAAAATCGGGGTACTGCCATATCTCCAGCACGCGGGTCTGCGTTCACACGCGGTAGAGTGACCTGATGCAATTCGGAAAAAAAACTTCATACCGACGCCTAAGCTCTGGCTCGGTTGTGTACAGGCGGCCCGGATAAATGTCGGGAAAAATAGGCTGTGCAAAAAATGATGCCATCATTCTCGGGCCAAATTACGGACTCATCGACTATCTGGGCGTAAGTGTGGGAGATTTGGAGTTAGAGGCTGAGCCCAAGACATCCGCCACCGTACCTTGTATGACTCGATCTCTGACTAAGACGCCGTGGGGCCCGGGCGTCGAGTGTGGCACGGCTTGTTTTTCCCGACCTTTATCCCAGGCGCCCGTACACAACCGAGCCAGAGCTTAGGCGTCACTATGAAGTTTTTTTTTCGAATTGCATCAGGTCGCTCTACCGCGTGTGAACGCCGACCCGCGTACTGGAGATATGGCAGTACCCCGATTTTTTTTTTTATGGATATTTTTGCACGGAGCTTGAACGGTGAAAATAAGGCAGTCACAGAATGAATATTGTACAAAGGTGTTGTGGCCAATAGAGAGATGAAAAGGATTCCATGATGCGCAGGTGCAGCACCCTGGCATAAAATGCCGCACCTCGGCCGGGGATGACCACAAGATGGCCCAGCTCTGGCAGTTGTCCTGCGGGATTCACTGCGTTCGGTGGCCCCGGAGACGGAGACTATGCCCCTGACTGACGTCTTCCGAGGTGCTGAGCAAAAGGTCCAGGCAGATCGGCCAGACTGAGGCCACATGTATTTTCGCTAAAGATTGTTGACAGTGGGAAATTTCTCCTTGGTGGTAAGATTGTTTCGTGGAGTACCAATTGAAGCCCGATATGAAAGATGCTAAAAAGAAGCGGATTTGGCTCCCTGCCTGCATCTGCACCCCATGGCCCTCACACTATCGATGGAAAGTCTCTCAACCATGACGGTGTCGTTCAAGGTCGACCTCGCCGACGGGACATTCGCCTTCGACATGGCCCCTGTGAATACTTGGGACCAGACTGCCACTATTCAGCAGGAGAGTGGGATGAAACTGCACCTCAATGCCGTCCGCGATTTGACCGGAGTGACCCTCACGGTGTCTACGTCAGGAAATTCGAGCAGTCGCGTCGACGGAGAAGGACTCGACGCTTTCGGTAGGTTATGCATGACACGTTCAAACGGCTCCACTCACATTCATTCGAGCGTTGCCTCTCAGAACATTCGAGTCCGACCTATTCGAGCTCCAGAACAATGGGATCGATTATTCTCTACTCGAGTGTGCGTGTTCAATTCCTCCTTGCCCCACCCATTTCTCAACCGCGAATAGCCCTCGACTCATACTCTGATGCGCCCTATTTCGATCTTGCGGCTGCTTTCAGGGATGGCAGCCCAGTTGCGACGCCCAGCACACCCTCAGAGCTCTCCTCCGTCGACTCCCCGTCGCCAAGCGGTTCAGGAACCGGCCTGAAATCTCCCGATCCCTCATGCACTGGACGCTTCACCCGCAAGCATGAACCCTCGAAGGACTGCAGGCCACGCGACCCCAAGTCGTACAAATCCTTCCCATGCACCATGGGCTGCATGATGAGTTTCTCGCGTAAACATGATCGTCTGCGGCATGAGGTGACGCAGCACGGGCGAGTCTGCGAGTGGAGTTGCAATGCGTGTTCGAAAGCTTTCTCGTCAGCGGCCACGCTCAAAAATCATAAGTGTGGGAAAATTGGAGGAACCCAGTGGGATATACGCTGAGCGCACCTAGACACCAGACCGGGACATCTAGAATTATTTGACTGTTAGATGAGATTGAAATTTGCGAGACTGCAATTGAATTTGGGTCGGTTTTTTGCCTCTCGTCTCGAGACGTGTATTGGAAACGCCAATTGAAGCCTGAACGCGCCAATTTGCTACATACACGTGATCGTGATCAGTCTCCTGACCACCACAAATGCAAACAAGATCACCTCTTGCTTTCGTTCCACCACTGGCATTTCGCACGTCCGGCTCCGGGTTGCACAGTCACTCTGAATCCAATGGAAAGCTCCGACTCACCGAGTCTCAGACTCCCTCCTCTCCGTGGTCTAGCCACACTGACGCCGACCGCGCTCCTCGAGTGTATCGATTATTTGCGAGTGCTGTACACGCCAGCGGTTCGGGGATCCAGGATCAAGCGCAGGATTTCCGCAACACGTGCGGCCTATAACTCGCCTGCGACTGCCGGGCCTGTCCTGCCAGATCTCGATCATACAGAGGCTCTGCGGTCGGACAATTTCGAGCGAACCTATACCATCCGATGGCTCACCTATCTCATCAATAACGCGGAGCTGCTACACGGAGATAGCAACGACGTGGATACGGTGGTCGAGCGGGCATCTGCCTTGCTCGCGAACTGCGGTGGGACATCGGGTGCAGGGATTATTAACCGCGTCTTTGATTTCCCATCTGCGCACGGTCATACTGGCATCACTTTGCGGGACATTCCGCTGGAGAACAGCGACTTCTCCAGTGTGGGCGCACAGACATGGGGTGGGGCTTGTGTCCTCGCTGATATTATCGCCGCCCAGCCAGCCGAGTTCGGACTGCTGGACCATGCGACACGGCTCAGAGTTCTCGAGCTCGGCGCAGGAACTGGCCTCGTAGGCTTAATGCTGGCGAAGATGGCAGATAACATCGGCAGAGAATTCACGGTGGTCTCAAGCGACTTCTATCCCGACGTACTTCAGAATCTCGCTGTCAACATCGCGGCAAATTTCCCAGCCCCAAGTCGCCCCATTACATCTCACTTCCTCGATTGGTCGTCGTTTTCTCGCGAATCCCCCCAGCCTCTCCTTCCCCCCTTCGACGAGCCGTTCGACGTAATCATAGGCGCGGACATCGTGTACGAACCCGAGCATGCTGCGTGGATCCACTCTTGTGTGTCCAAACTCCTCGCTCGCACCGAACTGTCTCAATTCCACCTCGTTATTCCGCTCCGCCCCACACACGCACTGGAATCGAGCAGCGTCGAGACCGTCTTCCGCGGCCGTTCGCGAGACGCACCAACACCAGGACTCACCATTGTCGCGAAGGAGGCAATCGTATGCGACGTCGAGGGAAGTGCGAACGAGGAGGTGGAATACTTGTACTATCGGATTGGATGGGATTTCCCGGCATGACATATGTAGTAGTACATGGAATGAAAATTAAAATACAATCAAGTCAGTTTTAAAAGTTGTACTCGCTCCTCGCGGACGGCAAAAGAAGGATATAAGGATACCCCTCGGCTTTGCGTTTCACGGCGGCCTCCCGGATTTGCTGGGCATAAGCCCATTGCTGCACCGGGAAAGTGGCCGCAAGAGCCTTCCAGATCTCTTCGTCAGTGAGCCACGTTGAGCTCTTGATCATGGCATCGAAGACATAGGGCAGCACGTCGACGGCAAGAATCGGCATCCCCGCTTGGACACCCGATTCGATTTCCAAACCAGTTTCAAACGCTAGGAGGTCTCAAGTGAGAAGGCGGCTTTGATGAACGAAACGAGTAAGACTGACCTCGGTCCATGAACAACTGCTTCACCTGCTTGCGCTGCTTCTTGATATCCACAGGGAGAAGTAATTGCACTGCAGATGCCGCTGCTATTTCTTTGCTCGGTGGCACCGGATGCGTTACACCAATGTCCGAAAAGCGTAGGGGCGCCAGAAGTACTGGCGTCGACCCGTTTTTTGCTCGGCGATTTGGTACTGTAGCCAGCCAACAAGCTCTTGCCTGGGTCACTAGAAGACGATGAGATTAGGTGCATGGTTCATCGAGACCCGCTTACGTTCGTATTCGGTGCCTTTCAGGATACTCTTGACTTTAAAAGCCAGTTGATCCCTGCGACCCGTCCGAGGACGGGGATATACCGAGAAGCTGAAAGCTCGATGTCAGAAGGGAATTACTGTGTAGGGCGTCGGCTTACAGAACTCCTTCACGAATGCAGATATCCACATAACTCTCGTGTTCCGCGTCGGGGATGCTGGACTCATACATCAAGTCTGCACTGATATTGTGCTGCCACAGAAACGACGCGACTTCGAGGCGATCTTGAAGGTAGCCCGGATGAAAAGACACCACATACACGTCGCCACCGGCGAGGACTCCAAAATCCAAAGGAACGCTCCTGTTTGACGAGTGCTCGAACCGAGGACACCTGGTAAGGTCGCAAGCGCAACAGTGATATTCTCCACGGCGATTTGAAGCCCCATGGCGCAGATCGCCTCCAACTTCTGTCCGGGAGTCGCCTGGTCGGAGATGAGAGCGTCGTAACTGGGAAAGATTCATTTCAGGACGCCGAAGAAGATATAAAGCGGCAGTACCGTCCACCAGCAGCCAAGACGTCCATTCGCTTGTTCTTCCGGACCACCTCGACGAGCACGCCATCTTTAAAGTGCGCGTGGTGGTTTCCGAGCATCAGTGGGCGGATGGAAATAGGCCGAGCGACGCCGGTGAGTACAGCGTATTGGATGGTTTCCTTGACCTCCTCTGCGACGGGTCGAAGCAAAGCAGTCAACGACGGGGAGACTTTGTCGAGCTTGGTGAGAAATACATCGATGTCTTCTTCTGCAATCCTGGCGTTTCAGCGAATGCCTGGTCGAAGACACAACGGCATACCAGTATCGACCATTGCCTCCAACTCATCTGCCGTGCTTCGAAGCAGACCCTTCTTCAACAGCAGTGCGCGCTTCTGAGATGGCGACGATTTGGAGTGACGGATTATCTCCAGGATCGACGGCCGCAGATCCGATGGAATTCGCTCCAGGATGATCCGGACGACTAGCCGCCAAATTACTCGAATGAACGGATGCAATAAGAAAAATGACACGGACTGGATGAATGCGAAATATGAATTTCGTAGTTTTCATTCAGGTTGGGGAAACTGTCGAGACATTCGTTTTGCAACAGCGATCATCTCCGCAGCTGCTGCAATAGGACCAAAAGTGACATCCGTCGAGATAATGTCGAAGAGCGCGGCCTTTTGGAATTTGGATGACCGGCCACGGCGCTGAAATAAAGTCAGGCGGAAATATATAGCTAACAGCTGAGCAGAAGCTACCTTTCCCGATAGACATTCGCAATATGGTAGCGCTTGATTCTGGAAATATTGCCCTGGCCGCAAGGCGGGCGAAGGGAACTAGAAGATTGTGCGGCAGTACTACGATCTCCCATACCGATCCAGGAAGGTCGCCTGATTTTTCTCCTCTGCCGGCTCCCGACAGGCATAAGCATAGGAGGCTCCATGTCAACCGCGCCATGGAGCCGGAAGATATAGGACAGTCGTTCCTGGACAATGTCGTTGAGAGCGGCGTGCTCCGGGAGCTCGGCTTCGATGTCGTACAAAAATCGTCGAGCAGGAGGTTGGGATTGGCTGAAGAGCGAGGATAGAACGGCTTGGAAGTGAGGCGAATCCGGTTTCACTACAAAATAGTTGGACGAGGTAAGTCGAGACATTCGCCAGCGGACATACCCATCATCCCAAGCGCGCCCTTGAAATATTCGTCCTCCAGTCTAGCCGGTAACAGCGGGCTCTGGGAGAGCTCCAGGGCGGTCGGACGAGTGTCCAGATCGTGGTCCAGGAGACAAGTAATAACTATTTGGCAGTTGAGCAATGGACGCGACGAGCGTGCCACGAAACTGACTCTGCCGCTGGCGTGTCAGACGGACTATCCCAGGAGTCTGGAAAAATTATGAGTGGCTGCCTCAAATCCCTCGATAACCGCGATCCGCTCTGCGCCGGTCGAAAATCTGTAATTCATCTCGAAGAACACAATCTGCGAGTGGAATAAGCACTGTAAAAGACAGACAGAAGTGTGTGGGGACGTACTCCGAGACTGAACATGTCCCGCCTTGGTGTGGTTCCTGGGGCCGCGCTTCCTCGACGGACCTCCGGGGCGATGTAGAGGCGTGTTCCAACCTCTGCAAGCATCCAGTAAATAAGAGACCGGAGATCGTGGATGTGGACGGCAATCACCGAGCGTCATTTCGGAGTCGGAAACCACCATGGCATGAGGCTGATGGCTCGGCTCTGCGGCAGAGAGGTTTGATGTTGCAAGCCCAAAGTCACCAACTGACCCGGACATCAGGAACAGCTCGCTGAAAGGACCGTAAAATGCACCTTTACAATCGCCCTTGGCATCTAAACGACAAGCATGAGATCATGTCGGGTCAAGTGACCGCAGACGGCACTTACCAATGAATATGTTCGTGAGCTTGATATCGCGGTGGAGCTTCGACAAGTCAGTAGAGTCCATAAGACGATATGAACCGACATACGATTCCCAAGGAAGACATGTAGACCAAGGCCTCCAAAATCTGTTGAAAAAGACGCCACGCCTCCTCCTCGGACAGTCCCTCGTCAATTCTCTGCGATCGATATAACCTCAAATCAGGGAAGGAAAAGGAAAATGCCGACCTCCTTCAACGTCTGGCGCTCAACGAATTCCTGTTTTAGCTAGTTAACTGTGATACCTGAAAACATGTAAATGAACATACCATCTGGATATAAAGCGTGCGCGAAAGGATGGGTGGCGGCGTCGGCGGCGGCTCATCCGAGGACTCGATCACTCCAAAAACGCCGTCGCTATCACTCTCATCATCCTCCTCCCCATCGTCCGTCCGCGGCGACGACGAGCGCGAAAAGTGAATGCTTGGAAATGACGAGCGCGACGCGGAGCCTACGTCGTCGAGGTCCCCGAGATCAAACGTAATGTGATCGCTCGACGAGATGCGCGAGGCGCGCTCGCTCGGCACGGACGTCATCCCGTCCTCCTCGGACTCGGCGCCCGAGTCGTCTGAAACGGCGGCCGACGCGGCCTCGGTGGTCTCCACCCACGTCGTGAAGTACCGTACGATGAAGCGGTGCGAGAGCCGGCTCAGCGCGTTCACCTCGCGGAATATCTTCGTGTCGCTCTGCGTCGTGGTGAGGCGGATCTTCTTGACTACGCAAAAACGAGATTAATCAGCGAGCCAGATAGACGCGACGACGACTCACCTGCGTAGATCCGCGAGTCGATCTTGTTCCGTGCCTTTACGACGGATCCAAACGCGCCTTTTCCCTGCGTATCAAAATCAGATCAGAGACCAGACGGAGGACGGTATCCGAGAGACCGTACCAAGAGCTCCAGCTCCTCCCAATCCTCCTTCCAGCGGCTGGCTTGCCGGTCGCGCTGCGGCCCGCGGAAGAACTCGATTTCGGGCGAGCCGTGATGACCTGGCATTGGTGTCTTGAGGTCTACATCCAAAAGAAAAACCCCCCAATCAGGTTGCAGACAGCGGCCATCGGAAGGCGAAACGAACCAAAACTCGACACCAGAGGACTTTTTATGGCGACGGCGGTGCTCAAGGGCGCCTCGGCCAGGTCTGCAAGGAGAGACAGGCACGAGAGGTGGTTCTTCTTGGAGGGGAAGAGCATGCCCAGCGCGTGGCGCTGCAGATTCGGCGACATGCTCGCTAGCGGCCATCAATCAATCAATCACGATGACTTTTCCAGTTCAACAAGAAGGCTCACAGGCGCGGATGGCGGCGTACGCGTCGGGATAGCGCTCGGTGACGTCGAGCCCGAGGAGCATCTGCATGAGGACGAGCCCGACGGCATGGATATCGCGGTGCCGCGTGTACAGCAGCGCTGACTCGGTCTTCACGTCCTTCGACAGCCTGTCCCTGTGTCAACATACACTGCGGCGGAGAGACGAAACCATAGGCGTACCATGCATCCGGGGTGCGCGGCTCGTCGGGGTCCAAAGAAATCCCTGGCCCGAACGGGTTGGAGCGGTGCAGGTCGAGAAGGCGCGTGTAGAAAGCGACCTTCGTGAGCTTCAGCATCTTGCCTTTCTGCGCGATGCTGCTGCGCGGGGTGATCCCGATGGAGTCCGCGGCGATTCCTGGGGAACCCTGAGCGAAAGGACACGCCGCAGGGAAATAAAGAGGCTGACCACGATGGACGAGGTCCGCGGCGTGGACGGTGTTTAGCGCCGATAATATCTGCACCAGATATTCCTGTACGATGGTGAGGGGATTGCTCGATGTCAACGCGAAGAGACGCACGAATGCTCGTTCCTCTTTGATGGAATCGCAGTCGTCGAGCACATCGCGCAAGGTCGATCCCGGGTGCGCCTCATGGAGCACCACCAAGCGAGGCGTGCCGCTGGCATGGGGGAACGTTAGTTTCACGGCGAAGATGCGCAGGAGGTTCGGGTGACAGATCGCGATGAGCCGGCGGATCTCGCCCTCGACCTGCTTGAGTTTCTTCCGGCCTGTTGCAGCGTGTCAGTCAGCAGTTAATCAGGACAAAAAAGGGTAAACCGACCTTGGCTGGTAATATAATACTGCGACACGAATGACACGACATACAGCTGCAGCGGCAGTGACGTGTTGACGTCGTCGACGACGGGATCCGCCGTGTACAACGTGCCCAGGCGCCCCGGCTGTGGGTGGAGGATCTTTACCGCGTGGAAGCGCACACCGTCGACGATGACCTCTTCGCTGAACGCCTCGGAAGGCATGTCCCCGCCGACGGGCACCTCCGTCGCCTCGGAGTTGGCGCGCTGGCGCGCGCGGTACTGCTGCTCCTTGACGAGCTGCTGGCGCTGCGCGTCCGCCTTGACGGCGGCCTCGAGCTCCTGCGCGCGCTTAGCCGCGCGCTCCGTCTCCTGCTCCGCCGCGGCCGCCTCCTTCTCCCTTCGCACCTGCATCGTGTCAGCATCTAAGGCGCACGAGAAATGCAAACGCCAACGCACCCGCTCTTCCTCAAGCGCGCGCTGCGTCATCTGGTTCGCGAGCGAGCCGGGAATTTCGATCGGCGGAACGACGTGGCTCGTCAACCAATCTTGACAAAAGGTGACGATCTGGGGTTCTCGTTAGCGGGGGTGCCAATTACACCCAAGCGACCGCACCTGGAAGGTCATCTCCGCGCCCCGGCAGGTCCGCGCCTCGTTCTGAATCGCATGCAGCAGCGTCGTTACCTGGTCGTTATTGATCCCAATTATGGGTTTGTGGATCGCGAACGTCGGCGATGCCTTCGCGGGGTATGTTTTCGGAAATCTACATAGGCCAGTTCCAGCCAGCGGTCTTTCACCATCGAACACACGCACATCACATGTAGATTAAAGCATATCTTGCTCGCGTGCGTGCCGTCTGGGTGCGGGACGCGGATCGTGAATTCATGGAGCCGTGGGGCGCCCTACCAATGTCAGCGATGGATTTACCCTCCAAAAAGCACAACACATACTTTCCAGGCCTTTGGAGCCGGGGGTTTCTATAAAATCTTCGGCGTAAATCGACTTTAGGGCCGTAAGCTCTAGCTATGTTGCAACTCTTCGCTTGATTCCATGGATAGATGATGTTCTTGAGAAGGGGAGGACCGTATGGCCTCGGCAACTCAAGCCTCCATGGTGCAGCGCGCCGGGGGGAAGTGGTGGAGGTACGAGTCAGAGAAGGGATTCGATTGGGGTGATGTGGCTGTGCTCTTGTTTGACGGTATTGTGCTTACATCAACATGAGGTGATCCTGCCCTCCTCCTCCGTGCACTCACCTCGCCTATCCCTCTTCTCTGCTCTGTCTCCGACGCCAGGACTGGCGCCAATCACCACGACGTCAACACGCGGCTGACTTTTGAGTAAGCATCAAACAGAATTCCTGGAGGTAAACTGACAAAGCTCGGTTAGCAACTCGAGCAGGTGGTAATACTATTTACTAACCCATTAGCAGAAGAGTTGGGATGCATTATGCCATTAAATACAAGTACAACTGAGAGTCTGAAACAGATGAATTGTAGGAGACAACCATTTCCATTTTTCGCACGCGCTGACCATTCGAAAACGCTCACTCGAACCTACCCTTTCACGGATAGACTAGACCACAATTAAATGATAATTTAGCCTGACCATTATTTCCCAGATCTCGTTAATGATTACTCAAGGAGATGGTGCGCCCGAGTCGGAGTCATAATTTTGACGATCAGGAGAACAGATAACTCACCGGTGAGCTGATACCAGGCAACGTCATCCCGTGGTCGAAGCCACCAGCCTGACAAGGTGACATCCCCCAATTATCCACTGTTTTGACTCTCGACCAGGACAGGATGGTTGTTGTGCGCCCGTTTTGGGAGCTGTTCACACCAACAGTGCCGCTCGGTTGGCCGAGAAATCAAGTCAAACAAACTGAGCCCTCCCATCAACTTGTAACCAACACCTGTGAGGTCTATCTTGAGTACATTCCAACCCTATTATCTTTTCTACCTTGCTGTATCTTTCATCGACGCCGGTAGCGCAGTGATATCACAGAAGAATCAGGATCTCTCGAGACACTGCCCGGGGAGTATTCCGGGTATTTTTGGATTGTAACTCACACAGTCCCCACATCACTTTTTTCAGCTCCGTGTCTTGCGGCTTTCCTCATAAGCTGTGTGTTGCGAGTCCTGTGGGGACCCTTCCCCAAGTCCACACCATTGTTCAGTTGAATCGGCCATGAAGAGATACGCCTCATTTACAGGGAGATTGCAACCCGGGGACACCGAAAAGAGCGCAATGGGTCTGGTGGACATTGTGGGTGTCAATTTTCCATTGAATCTCGACTGATACATTGCTTGCAGGAGGCTGAGATGCAGGCGGTTCCGGAACACCTCCTCGAGGCAGCGGAATATGCTCACACGATGTCGGCCGAAGAAATTGAGGAAACCATTCACAGAATTGTGGAGGAGGTAGAGTAATAGTTTGCTCTTGGGCAAGTGAGACAGTGACCACTCCATAATAGCATGAAGATGACCCTGTTGGTCTTGGCCTTTCCCAAAGTATCTCACACTGAGCCCCGCCAATTAGAACTTCCCGCCCGCAGTCGTTGCCGCTATAAAGTGTGTCACCCATTGTCCCCGTTGAATTACCCCTCATCTCTTGCACAGGCTCTATCTTCATGACGAGGAGCTGAAAAAAAATCCGGTCGAGTTCCAACATATCTACGAGGAACTCAAAGTGGAGGCAGCGCTGATTTTCGTCGTAAGCGACTCTTCCAGTTTAGTGATACCAATATATGGTCAATAATTCCACAGAATTCTCCATACGCTGAGATCCGTGCCGTCGTAGACAACCACGATGACCCGAGCATCTCCGGGGCCACTTTCCGGACCATAGTCATTGGCACCATCTTCGTCGGCGCAGGGTCTGTTCCTGTCCTCCGTGATTTCTCCACGCGCATCCTAACCTTGCGACCAGTGGCTTTATCAACCAGTTCTTCAGTATCAGGTAAGAATTGAATTACCGTGGTCCGCCTATTCTTACATGGGACGAACGCAAGGTTCCCGGCTATCTTCGTCTATGCGGGCGTTGCACAGGTCCTCGCGTTCCCGGCCGCCAAGTTGATGGAGCTCCTCCCCACGACACAGTTTACGACATTCGGTTACACCTGGAGCCTCAACCCGTGCGTGAATCTTATTCGTCGCTGTTTATATCCATTGATAGTCAACCAGCGGGAAATTTAACCCTAAGGAGCACATGCTTATTACGGTAAGGGCGTGCGTGGAGTCGATGTCGCCATCGTCTAACGCAGCATGAACAGATCATAACTAACATCGGATTCAACACGCCTTACACGTAAGTCCATCGCATACAGCGGAGCGATTCGTGTTTGCTAATATATGCTTACAGGAACAATGTAATGTCGGTCATATTCTCTGCCTGTTCTTCAATTTAACCATGGAATAGATCATTTGGGTCCAATATCTGGTGAGTTCTTGGTTCCATTGCTGGGTAATTCATGCTCATATCCGTCTAGCCTCTATACTTCAACCAGGTCAGAACTTGGGATTTGTCCGCGATACGTTATAGGTTCTCACACCTGTCTAGTCTTGGGCAATAGGCTTCGGATACCAGAGTACGTCTTCCTGAAATGGCATCCGGGTTTTTTTCACAAGACCGCCTTCCCAGTCATCGTTGCATTATCCACGAATTTCATCGGCTACGGCCTGGCCGGTCTTACGCGACGTTTCCTGGTCTACCCTGCACATGCTATTTGGTACGCAATATAATTTGAACTACTGCAGTCAATTAACGTGTAACCAGGCCGACCAATCTCGCTGTACGCAACTTGCCCAATTCTTGAATCCACTTCTAACCTCCAGATGAAAGATGATTGCTTTGAACGTTTGTCATTCACCTCTCGTCTGAGACGCCATCTCGATCCTGTCGAAACAGAGAGCTTTCCATACGGAGAAGGCGACCATCGCAAACGGATGGAGAATGTCCAAGGTGAGCAACCATGGATTATGATTATGTATTACGGTTCCTGATCACGTCCCGCAGATGTGCTGGTTCTTGTACTGCTTCTCCGGTATGTTTATCTACTTCTGGTTCCCAGAGTACGTCCCCGGACCCACGAATATATTTCCCCGTGACTAATTCTTCCCAAAAACAGCTTCATCTTCCAGGCGAGTAGATTCCCTTCGCCGATTCTGCGGAGGACTGACCGAATCAACAGGCCCTATCCTACTTCAATTGGATGACTTGGGTACGCCGTCTGCCCGTGTTTCCAAATACTAAACTTTTTTACTTTATATAGCTGCTCCGAGCAATGGTTCGTGGACTCTGGACATACACATACAACAGCAACTGATGTAACCAACCAGTCAACCTGGCTGCGATTACCGGCAGCGTCACTGGATTAGGTCTCAACCCTGTCCCTACTTTCGATTGGAATCAACTCACCGTTTTCGTGGACCCCTTGATTTGTCCATTCTTCGTAGGTTGAATGAGGGTTTTGATGGGAACATCTGACGCCCTTGCCATTTTCAGACTACATTCAACGTAAGTCAACATTTTGTCGCAACCCTCATTCTATTGACACCCTCCCAGTCGTTCTTTGGGGCCCTCATAACTTCCGCGATCATCTTGACGCTGTGGTACAGCAACACTTGGTTCACCGGTTATCTGCCGATCAACTCCAATGTATGAGGCCCTCTTGGCGTCGTTTCTGGCAAAGACTCATATCCATTTAGCGCGTTTTTGACAACACGGGAGGCCCTTTCAACGTGTCAAACGCCGTGGGCAGCAACACATTGTTCAATCAGACACGGTACGAAAATTACTCACCTACATAGTACGTGCACTATCGCCTGCTTCATATGTGTCTAATCTCTTGAAAGCTTGACTGCCGGAAACATCGTTGTTTACGGGGCCTTCTGTAAGTCCTTTGTATCGTTTTCCTTGGAGAAGACATTCTCATCTCCATACCCCTCGCAGTCGCGGTTTACACGGCAACTCTCACCCACGTGATTCTGTACCATCGTCATGAAATCACTCGCGGATTCAAGAGCATTTTCAGCGGAAGGAAGACGTCCGAAGTCTACAAGGATATTCATGTGCGCTTGATGATGGCATACGAGGAGGTCCCTGAATGGCAATACCTGATGTGAGTTCCGTGGGCTTGCATTCCCAGCGCAACTCATCCCTGCTGCAGTATTCTGGTCATCGCCATCGGTATCGGAGCAGCAGGCGTCGGTGTCTATCCTACAGAAACATCTCCAGCTGTGGTTCTTTACGGAGGTGAATACATGAAGCTTGTGTGGTTCCCATCCATTGACATCCTCTTTCAGTCTTCCTTGCCGTCATTTTCGTCATTCCAATTGGGATCATTCTGGTATCTAGCCCTAGTTTCGATATCCCGCTGCAAGTCTAATGCATTTACCAGGCGATCACCAATGTCCAAATTACTCTCAACGTCCTTGCGGAGTTATTAGGTGAGTAGCGGGAATATTTCAGCTGGATATTTTCTTAATTTATTCTAGGTGGTCTCTGGTTCCCAGGGAATGCCGTCGCGATGAACTACTTTAAAGTGGGTAGCCCGTTGAGTTTCGAGACGTATCATCTCATAACTATGCCGTTGACAGTCGTACGGATACGTGACCACTGCTCACACGTTGAATTTCGCCCAAGATCTCAAGTTGGCGCACTACATGCACATTGCTCCTGTGCACCTTCTGGGCCCAAATTTATGCCACGATAGTGTCCTCATTCATCTGCACTGCGATCCTCAACTTCCAGATGACCAAGATTGACGGCGTCTGCACGGCGGACCAAGTCGATCACTTCAGTTGCCCCGGGTACATACATTCGTTTTCTGACCATCATGTGCTTTTACTGACCGTTAACCCAGAATAAATGTACATATATTCATTCCCTGACCATCCTGGACTTTTACTGACCGTGTGATGACTACAGACCTTCTTCACGGCTAGGTACGTGCTCTACACTGTTCTATACAGTTCCTCATTTGCGACCCCACAGCGTCCTCTGGGTAATTATTTCGTTCCTTTGTCGATGTTTGTTTCGTGTTGAACTGTCATCCTCCAGGGAACACTCGCATGTTGAGTGCTGGCGGTATTTATAATAGCTTGCTATACTGTTTCTTGATTGGCGCGATTCTCCCAATTCCGTTCTTCTTCTTGCGCAAGAGATTCAAGATGTTTGAATACATCCACCTCCCCGTGCTCCTGACCGGGGGAATGGTCTGGGCCCCGTTCAACCTGTCCAACATCTGGCCGGCGGTTCCGATTGGCTACTTGTTCAACGTGCACATCAAGAAGTATTATATTGCATGGTGGAGTACATACAACTAGTCAGTCCCTTCGCTTAATCCTGGTTCCCTCCTGACCATAAATAGTATCATCACCGCGGCTTTCTCCGTGGCGATTGCGATTTCTGCCGTTGTGATCTTCTTTGCAGTGGAATGGCGCGATGTGCAGATAGTCTGGAGCGGCAACACCCGACCATTCGAAGGTTGCGACGGAACCGGATGCCCTCGCTTGGCCATCCCAGACTCAGGCTTCTTTGGCCCTGTGAGATTTTTTTCGTACGTTAGCATTCATGGGCTCATCTGATCTTTCAGGGTCCTGGAGAGTTGCATTAGGGATCGTGGTTTTTCAGCTATAGTTATGAGGTTGTGCTCAGGTTATCCGGTTGACTCATGGCTTAAAATGGGGATGGGCTAAGGGTGACCTCTATGTTGTCTCTACGCGTTTGCGGACATACAAGTACATTACTACAATTCCAAACAATTTGACAAGAACTTTGCCGATGGCTTCATGTGTAGAGAGCTCGGACGCCGGATCCGGCGGATGCCATCGTGAAGGATTTATCTTCCGCCTTCACGGCCCTGTATATCACCTTCACTTGAACAATGAGACACATGAAAGATTATTCTCCATGCTTCAAAGCCTGTCCTCCACGCGTATCCTGTATCCTTCAAGATCGACTGAATCCCTTCACGATAAATTTGAACTTTCACGCGTTGAGTCCATACTGTACCATACATGGACGATGCCAACCCTCCTTCATGAGATGGACTGTCCTTCATGACCGCTGAGTACGTGAACGATCTCGGCCATCTTTCACTGACGTTCAGGCACTTGAAGGACATACATATTCACATCGTTCACGACTCCCGACTGTTCAATACCTTTGGCAACAAACGAGTAAATTGGAACATACACGGTTTATCCTACACGGCGAAATTCAGCCCGTTTCTCGTTTCAACCATCGGCTTGAATTTAATTCCTGCATCCTGGTCCCAAATTGATCGTGCGCAACTGGTATATCAGCAATAAATGAATGTTTTGCCCCTCCATTCAGGCTAGATTGATCTTTAGCTAGGAGAGATGTGTACAGCGTGTACATACAGCAACGAACGGCAAACTTATCAAATTCACTTGACACACCCTACAAAGTCTACCAGAACCTGTGTTAGCCGATCAGGTGTTCCCCTCGCCGTATTGCGTCTCAGACGAAGCACTTCCGGACAGCACAAAGTCCGGGAAAGCCACCTCCCCAGGTCGCGCTCGACGCCGGGGCGCCGAGTCGTCCGGCGCATATTCACGCTGCGCCTGATTTCAGGTGTTGGTTCCACGCGCGGGACAGCCATGATCGGGCGTAACCTGCGAGTTGCGGGTACGACCCGCGGGCATCTGCTTGCCTCGCATCATATGGAGCTGCTAAGCTGGCCTGCGCGCAACTGGTCCGCGTGCGGCAGCTGGCTTGGCGACCAGCCTTGCGCGGCTGATCCCAGTCATGGTTGGGGACGCTAGGAGGTAAGAAGAAGAGAAAAGGACGCACCCTCATGTCCGCGCGGCGCTTCGATTCTATCCGGCGCAGGTATTTGGGAAGAGAAGTCAGGGACCGATGAGAGTAGGATGAGAGCACAAATGGACAGGTGCGCACCTCACGGAATCCATGGGACTTGGGTTTGACACGGCAGTAGATGGTGATTTGCGCCCACGCCACACCTGAGGCTCGGCGCGTAGAAAAGGCACTAGGGCGACCGAGAACCGAGAATGAGCCCAGGCTTCGCTGAGAGCGTGAGTATTAGGCGCATGAGCGGGTGTTTATGCAACTCTTCCCACCTTGACCTTGTTTCGGCACGGCTGGTTACGACTGCGTCTACCGCGGGGGAACCAAATTGCGGTCGTGTGCGACTTGGGCGCGGTGATGCACCTCCGTGCTGTTTACTCGACGCGGCGTTGGAGTGCGAACGGGACGGGCGAGTGCGGTGCTTGGGCTACATTGGCGGTGACGTCGAGGCAGTGGTCGAGGAGAGGAAAGGGCCGCTGCCGCGAGGTCTGACGGGTCGTTGAGGGAATCCGCTGGAGGCTGGGTGCAGATCCT